>JAQGBJ010003766.1:0-11779 GCA_034698345.1 Sphaeridia pumilis | reverse complement strand
TGGAAACGTTTGTCTTGCTTGAGTAACGGTCGAATTCAAAAGTCCCGGGCAAAATTTTCGGGGACCGTTGAAGACAAGCGCCACGACTTCTTCCAGTTGCATTCCGGTATCTGCAATGTCCACGTTCAAAAATTATTTCTTTAGTGAATTTCCTATACTCTATGTATCTGCACTATTAAAAACCCAAATTTCCGTAAGCCGAATTGGAATTCCGCAAAAATCCTATAAGAAATTCAACCATAAAATTCGTACAAAAGTTTCTTGGACGAGTTCATATGTGCTGTTTCTTCAGAGCAAACCATATGCGATTGTTCACACCAGAAGATGACGCTTATACGAAAACGCAGCATGCATAATACGGCAGTATGCACGGAATATCATACTGATGATGGAGTACACTTGGACTCTGGTCAAGAGGCTGTTAGCCACGGATGGCTATTGGGTACACGTGTGCAATTAAAACGCGTTTTTGTCCTAGAATTCACAAGCTTTTCGCAAAGTTGCGCATGGGTTCTTTAGTTCCTATAAAAAATGTGCTGTGATGTTACACAACATTTGTTGTGAGATTTTGTGAAGCTAACGTTATCAACTGGAACTTGAATAGATTCTCTGTTAATCTGGTCAAATGGCTACCCCTGCTTGCTTTTAAAGTTATATTTGTACTGCATTTCCAAAATGACCTTCGAAAATGCTATTGTCCTTGCGTCACTCAAGTAAGTCCAAGAGTCCACCATGTGAACTTGAAAAAACGCTTTTCAAAGACGTTCAAGAACTATGCGAAATCATCCTGCCTATTTAATTATACCCTCAAAACGATGAGATCCATCCAAACATTGGATTCATTCGTGCTAAGGCGGTCAACTGGTCAAAGTCAATTTATATTCCTCTTTCGGGCTATCTTCAATCCTGTTTTGAACTTGCGTAGAATATATTCTGACTGACTGAGTTAACACTTTATAACACACGCTTAAGACAAATGACGCTTGATTCCACATAAGCTGACGTAGGAAGGCTGGCATATTTGAGGTGTTGAATACCAAGCTGCTGCCGGTTTTGATAGCACGTGGAACCTGCTTGAAGGTTCCTTGAATTTGCCACTATCTTGAGGTTGTAAACGGTATAGATTGGTGTCAGTGTCATTCTGCAAAGGGTCTTGAGTGAACGACGCATAGTGATTCTTGGTTCTGTGGCCTTTTGAACGACGATCAAGATGAAGAAGTACATCATTTGTGCGGCTTGTCTAAGTGCAGTTGTCTTCATTAGTGATGGACAAGACTTGTCGAGCCTGAGCGAGAAACAGATTTCCAAGATTATTACAAGTACTAGTAAAAACGTAAGTTGCACTTTCAAAAACAGTCTCACGTTGTTCAGTATGACAAAGTTACACGCAAGACGTCAATTCTCAGGTATCCACCTGGACCAAACTGGACTTTGACGAAGCCCTCGAGTATTGGAATCCGCCATTCAACTTCTCCAAGCTATTTCCCTACTACTTGGCTGGACATGACAGTGACGGTCGACCTAGTAAGAACCAAAAACCGTTAATGTCAGTGAATTGGCAATTCAAAATTCAAGTGTTTCCGTCATACCTCTTGCAGTCTGGATCGCAGAATTAGGCCGCTGGAACGTCAGGCAAAATATTGTTGAGAAAGGTCCAGAGTACATCAAAGAGTTTGACAAGTACGTCAGACAGTCTGGATTCCGCGCCTTCAAGAGTATTGAAAACAGGTTATTTTAGATCGTTTTAACATTTTGTTTGATGATGTACCTCAAAATTCTAGAAAATTTTGTTGGTGTACCTTTTGTAGCACTTCACCGGAATTCCCTGATGGCGAAGGATCTGTGATTATCGACTTTGACGGATTGGATGTATCTCAGCTGTATTCTATTGGGAGTAAGTTTGGAAATCCTGTTTAAAAGTACCTAGTGGAAGCCCTATCAGTTTCTAGAAACTATAGACTTCCTGCTGTTTCTATGGAAAGTGCAAAAAAGTCTCAACTTTTTGTTGAGACAAGTCCTAACGAAAACAAATTTTCAAAACAATTTACGACATTTATCTACTAGAATCATAACAACAGCGGAAATTTTCTACAACTTGATGTTAATGAGCCTGTTTACTATTGGTTTTTAGCTCTGTCATTGTTTCTGCGCATGGGATTAGAGTACCGGTTTTTGCTGACTGAACATTTGAGTACCATCTACGTCATCAACGGTAAGTTCTAGAACTAATTCTAAAGCAGTATCAACTTTTATAATAGCATCAAGATCAATGATTCCCCAAAGTAACAGAAGCTTACGTCAACAAAAACCTGTTTTGTATCCTTCCTGTAATAGCACTACACCTTCATTCACATAACTACTCTAAATTCTCCTTCATAACAACAACCTCAAGCAAACAGCTTACTCAGATTGACGTTCGCATATATAACCTGTTTCATTTTTTGCAACTCTAACTATTATTTGCTCTCACGACGACATTATTTGTCTATCCACAGCTAATTACATCGCCACCACAATAATTCGACTGGCACGCCCAGTTTTTGGGGTCTTTCTGGAACGCTTCCAGGTCTTTGGGACCCGCAAGGAGCTTTGGATCCCTGAACTGGTGAATAGGTTCCCGCGAAGTCAACTGCCGCCATGGTACGGTGGTAGCAAGGCCTTTAAGCCAGTAGCCGTTTATGGTCGTTAGAAAGAAGTCTGCGAATAAACAAACTTGAATGTACTTTTTGATCTTAATAATTTAACATAATGCATTTCCTGCAATGTCTAGACGCACTATACACTTGTTAATTACTTACATGTTGAAACACATGTACCAGGTAAATACCAGCTTGATAAAAACGGGAATCTCTTGTGTCCTCAAAGCTCACTCAGTCATTTTCCTGTTGGATAAGTAAACGTAAATTTCATAGTCTTCTCCTTGATGCAATATGGCTATTTTGCAATAATAACATTTTTTCCCACGTTTATTACCAGCTTGAGTACTGACTGCAATTCCATTACGTTTCCTTCGTTCAACATCAGCACAAGCCGCTTGTCATTTGGTCAGGAACGTGGCAGCGAACAGTGGTGAGCAGGTCAGAGTGTAGAAAATTTGACGTTTGATCCTGGCATGCATGTCGATCCTGGGGAATTTAATCCCAAGTTTTAGTCTTTTTTTCTGGGAATAATTGGAGTCTGGAAATATTAGATAAAAAATATCAAGTTTTTCCTTCACCAAAACATAATCAAGATACCACGAAATGGCTGGCTGTTTTCCCTTACCTGGTGCAACAAGTTCTCGTTCTCGAGATCGCTTTAAGCAAGCGTGCAAAAATATGAAGCAGTTTTTCACCTATTACCCCATGGTTCTTCTTACAGCAACGAGTGACAAAAAGCTGGATCTGGTGGGAGATTCGCAAGGTCCGGCCGCGGTCATGTCTCGAATAATCTTAACCCCTCGCCCAGTGAACCACTATTCCAAACACTACTTGCTCACCACAGGCAAGTTTCGGAGAAAATCCATCGTCCACTATCGTCCACCAGCCAAGGTATCCAAAACCTGCTTAAATACCGATTGCATTCTTAATGATTCGGCAATACACAATCAAGTTTTGAGGAGACAAGTCGTGAACTTTGTTGTTGTTGTTGTGTCTTACCTGTATCAAGTTTGAATCTTTTCAGAAGAGGAAGAAGAAGGTAGCCAGATTCAAAGGAAGACGCAGGTCAAGTGTATCTCTGAAAGTGACCAACGGTGCCACCCAGTACGAAGAAAGTACCCTCACAGTATCCAATAACAGAGTAACGCAATTTCTGTCAGTGATGGCGCTCAGTACAATGTTGCTGTACTTGCCGGCGATTTGGTACGCTGTCGTAGCACCGCTGTCGGCCGCGATTCCTGCCTCCAGAGTGAGCGAACCTTCGCTTAATTTGCCCGAGCTGGAGGCTGCATTGGCGAACAATTCTATCCTGGAAAATGTAAGTTTCAATTAGTTCTTAGGCAATTGCAGATATCCTGATGTTTTTTAAATATTGACACTGACTTATACTTGATTCCCAGGATGTGAACGTTACGGGTCTCCTGGACTTCAGTGATCAAGATTGGGACAACTGGGTGGCTCCAAAGAACTTTTCCAAGCGATATGTCTACTATCTTTCTGGGTATGACGACGAAGGCCGCCCACGTAAGTCCATATACTAATGACACTTTTCAAGTAGAGCTTCCTTTGAAAACGTGTTCTCTTGTCACACAGTTTGGGTCGCTGAATGGGGACGTTGGAACATCCGTAAGGCGGTTGAGGACGGTGATGCTGCAATATACGAAAAGTACTTCCGTCAGATCGCTTACAGAGCACTGACTTTAGCCAAGAAAACGTGAGTAACAAAAGTTGCAAAACCTCAAATCTCTTTCAGCTGTAATTTCTTTGCAAAAAAACTCATGAACCCTGACCTGCCGTAGCCGTTACAAGACTTTTTCGCCCTTAAAAAATGCTCGTGCACTGAACAAAAAACTAGCTAGCAAAATATCACGTAACGCTTAAACTGAAGATTTCCCCCAAGTTTTTCGAAAATGTACAATCTGTTTGTAAAAAAGAAACTATAACCTTTTTTGCCAATGTTACAGCGCCACAGAAGATTTCCCCCAAGGAGAATCTTCCATCATTATCGACTTGGACCAGTTTGACATAACCCACCTGCTCCATGTTGAAAGTGAGTTCATCTTGAATCATTTTTTAAAATTCTGAAAACCATGGAATGACTTTTTTAACTTCTTGTTTGCAGCTGTGACCCTGATTCTCAGACTTGCAAGACAGTACAGATCCCTTCTTACTGAGCATCTCAACACCTGTATCATAATCAATGGTAAGCTGGCCTTGACCTACAACTTTTGCATTCATAAATTATGAATAACAAAAAACTTGAATGAATCATGTATTCACAGCAAACTTTGCCGCCACTGCCGGCTTCAGACTCGTTCGTCCAATCTTTGCTGACTTCTTGGATCGTGTCGAGATGTTCGGAACGAACAAGGATCAGTGGCTTCCAGTCTTAACGTCACGATTCCCACGCTCTGCCCTGCCTCCATGGTATGGCGGATTCAAGAACCGCAACTACAAGCCTGTTAAGGTCTACGGCTAAGTATAGCGTCTAGTTCTGAATCCAATTCTAACTTAAACCTAGGTTAAGACAACAACAGAAGGCTGAAATGGTCACATTGTGGAACCTTCTGTGTTTTGAAACTTCTACAAAACCTGCTCATATTTGTTTTTGCCATAAAACTCAAGCTAATAAAACCACACGGATTACATGAAACCTATCAACTTTTGCTTTGAACAGATTATCTGGCTAACATATGTATCTTTCGTGAATCAGCACAGTCCTAATGGCAACCATGTACATTGCATGTCGGTTTACCTGCACGCTTTTGGCCTGCCTCAAGACTTGTGCAATGTTTGAAGAATAGCTGAAGGTCAGCAAGAATACAAGCGAGAGTCTAACTGCCATCATGTAAAGTATGGGAAGTTAGCAAAGCAAATCAGCTTATTTCCTCAGCCTCAACTTCTTGAATTATTATATATATATTATAATATTGTTGTCTCTTCCAGCATGAACTTCCTTGCTACTACTGACGAACCAGTTCAAAGTTGGGTAGATCTTGTGGACCTGCACACAAAAAAGATCGAGTTATCCAATTTGTTGATAAGCTCAGAAAAAATCGATTGAATGTTATTAACTTCATTATAAAGGTGCAACTGGCCAGAGGTTGTGAGAAGACGATGGATGATCCTCTCCAGGATGCAAATTGGCGTAGAAACAAGACCGTCTACATGAAATGGCAATCAGTTACTTTTGGAGATTTGTTCCAGATGCAGCAACAGGGAAGTGGTGGAAGTTTAAGCAGAATTGTTAGCCAGAATCAGGATGAAGACTTGGACAACAACGTTACTCGGCATTCTGGTGGTGCCGCTAGTGGTAGCTGCTGAAGATGGGTTTGACTTTAACCAAGACATTGTTAAGAATCTGATCGCGAATTCTACAAAAGAAGCTGGTGCTGTAAGTGGATCTCATGTGTACCTGGAAATTGTAATATTCCCCATTCAATATTTAAGCAAACTATTCTTTGTTATAAAAGGAGGGTGCTTTGGACCACAAACATTCTTACTGTCAAGACCCAACTCTGGCTACTTGGAAACCGCCTTTTGATATTGAAAAACAGTTTCGCTACTATCACGCTGGATTTGATGACGAAAACAGACCGAGTAAGTACATTCGTGATTTCGTTACTTTGAAGATGGACATCAAAAGGAAACTGACTAGTTTAAAAGGCACTGAGTGTGATTATTGTATGATTCAATATCTATGAATCCCTACTTTTCTCCACAGTTTGGATAGTAGAATTCGGCCGCTGGGACGTCAGGACCCTGGTTGAAAAAGGTCCAGAACATGTCAAAGCCTTGGATCAGTATGCCAGACAGACTTGTTACAGAGCTCTGCAAAGTATCAAAGATGTGTAAGCTGAATAATTTCACATTCAGTCAGTAGTAGGAATCATTAACTGAAGTTATTTGGTACCTTGCTTCATTCCCCAGGCAAACAGCAGACTATCCTCACGGTGAAGGAATCCTTATCATTGATGCCGAAGGACTGGATATGCGTCAACTGTACTCAATTCCAAGTGAGTTCAAACTTGAAATGTTCTGATAATAATATTTGAAGACTAACGTGTAGTTTGGCTTCAGCTGTTCAGTTCGGATTGAAGCTTGCCAGGGAATACCGATTTCTTCTCACGGAGCACCTGGGACAAGTTATCTTCATTAACGGTAATGCAATTTAGTGTTTTCTCTGCGAAACAGAATATTTTTCATTTTCAAGTCACTCACCACAATCTCATCGATCTTACAGCAAACCACGTTCTATCAGTTGCGATGACAATTGCTCGTCCAGTACTTGGCCAGATCTTTGAACGCATTGAAGTCTTCGGAAACAACAAGGGAAGATGGGTTCCAGAATTGCTCAGCAGGTTTCCAAAAAGTCAGCTGCCAGAATGGTATGGTGGATCCAAGAGTTTCAAGCCTGTTGCAGTATACGGTTGATCCAAAATGTTTCAAAGACATATAACTTAATTTCAAAGCTCATTACATATTATAATTAATAATATTACTGTTTTGCAACTTGCCACAGACTTGAATGGGTCAAAAGTTCAAATACAAACCAGATCCTCCAGTCGCTGTCCAAGCTGTGTACTGAATAATAAAGTTAATTTCAGGATTCAAAACAAAACTCAAAAACTTTCAACTGTTGATAGACAATAACAAATAAGATGTAAACAAAGGACGTGCCACTTCTATGAGTGGGAAAACGAACTGAAATTTCGAACCGTGAACTCGATGGTTCATCTCACCGGCGCAATTTTTGAACTCCGCAGAGAGCAAAATTTCAATCCCTCACATTTCATCCCAGCTGCATTCTCCGGCTGACTGTGCTCCCGTTTGGTTGGTGCAAACCTGTGAGAAATGTACCGAAATTATTGCGTTCAGTAACTGAACTAAAATTTAATTAGGGTTTAGGTTATTGCTAACTATTATTTAGTCAATTAGTAAAGTAGGCAGATATTGAAAGATTCAATGGCAATTATCAATCAAAACTTGAATTTTTAAGCTGAAAATCTGTTTGTTATTGTTTGACTGGTGGTGCGTATCGCGGTGCTGAAACTGATTGGTTCGTTGTTCACATTTTCGTTTCTTGTTACAAGCATGATTTGGTATCTGAATTCAAATCCTCATTAATATGTGTGCATTTTAGACGAAATGGGACGAATGAATCGCAAAAGAGCTGGGGAATCCCATGGAGACGAGATTGCCCGTGGTAGCGGTGGTGCAAAAAGGATTAAGACAAAGACTGCAACTCGTGTTCAAAAACTTCAAGATCGAAAAAAAGAAGACTGGAGGGTGAATGATGTGGTAATAATCTCATAAGCATAGACATTCTTTTGGAAAACGTTTCTGTTTCATAAACCATGACTCATTCTGTAAACGAACAGGTCTTGGACAACATTTTCAAAAAGTTGGAAACAAAGGATCTGAAAGTTGTCCGTGAAGTGTGCAAGAAGTGGTGCTCTAATGCTACGAGAATCCTGTCTCATGTTGCGACAATGACGATTAGTGACCGGAGGTCTGAAGTTGAGACCCAGATACCAATGCAGATTCCTTCTGATCCAGCGCCGTCCAGGAACTATACAAATATCAAAGAGTTCTTGGCAGACTCCCGAGACACTGTTTTCGAGACAGGCTTTAGACCTACTACGATCAACCTTTTAGGATGTGCAAATGTTTGGAGGCTTCCCAAATGGACATTCGACAAGTTGAAGACTTTGAAGATTACACATTTTGTAACTGAAGATGCTGATCGGCTTTTGTGGAGCCTTACGAAGGATCTGCCCAATTTGATCTCACTTAGTTTAGTTGACTCATACCCTGTGTTGTGTCGGAGTACCAAAAGACGTTCAGAGCAAAAGAGCAAAAAGACTGCAAGCTTGGAACATCTTGAACTCGCTCTTCCGCTCATTTGGTCACCTTTTACTTGGGACTTTATGGAGAAACTTCCTAAGTTAAAGGTATGGCAGAATGAATTTCTTCTTGACAGGAGAAACGCTATTAGATTATTTTTACACTCCATGTGGAATGAATGTAATCAAATTCGTTCT
The DNA here is from genome assembly GCA_034698345.1 of Sphaeridia pumilis. Taxonomy (NCBI): domain Eukaryota; kingdom Metazoa; phylum Arthropoda; class Collembola; order Symphypleona; family Sminthurididae; genus Sphaeridia; species Sphaeridia pumilis. The sequence goes on along the minus strand of JAQGBJ010003766.1, from coordinate 3,096 downwards.
GTTTGTCCTAGAGTATGAAGTTCAACCAAGAATCATTTGGCAGCCTTGGCGACGGAAGCAACCGAGCACACTTCATAAGCTGTCTCTCTAAATTCCCTGTAGAGCTGTATGGGCATCAGATCAATACTTTAGCTCTAGAGTAAGTCCATTCGTGACACCTTCGTTATACAGCAATGCGTCTATGTATTTAGGGCTGATCTTCACCATTTGTTTTCTTTTGGTTTTACAGATTCAACATCCATGTTAATGTGGATTCTACACTAGCTGTTATCGACTTCGTATCTCGCTTACAGCTTCGTCGGTTGGACCTTTATGTACATGGGTCAGCAGCGGAGCTAATGAAGCTTGTTCAATATGTGAAATTGCCGTCGGAGTCTATCAGTATCAAGCTGTTAACAGCCCAAGGCTTTAACAAGACTGAGTTCGCCAACATTTTCACGGAGTTTAAAAACAGAGGCTATTTAAAGCTTCGTGAATGGAGTTTTTCTATCCGTGAACCCGGGACTGGTTATCGAGCTGCTATCGGGACTAGTCTGTACGCAGAGTTTAAACTGACGCCCGAGTCGCTCATCTATCAAAACTATACAATGGCGATGGTGCGAAGTGCTAAAATTATTGATCAGTGGATGGCAGAGGAGTTTCCGAAGTTCTTCCCGGGATACACGTATGCCTGCGTCCTCTCCCCTGGCAACCAGAACATTCAGTATGAGATTATTGACGAGAAAGGGATTCAGACCTTCAAGACGGATATCATACCCCGCGAACGTGTTCTTCTCTACAATAGATGTTCAAGCTTGAAATGTGAAAAGTTAGCAAAGCATCTTATTTGTAAGCAACCTAAATTGAATTGAGCTTGTATCTCCTTGAAGAAATCCGCCTGACTTAAATGCATTTTTTCTTTACAGCTTATCCTGGATTCCGTGAGGCATTGAAACTCAAACATGACTGGGTTCACAACCCAGGCTCATGGGGTGTCAACTATCAATACTACAAAGTTCCTCGTGCAACATTAGAAATGGTACGTATGATATTCTGTCGGCGAAACAGTATTAGAATTGCATGAGCTCTGAAACTGATTCAACTGATGATCAACTGATTCACAAATTCTAATGTGAGTGATTTCATTCTAGTACAAGCACAAGCTCGTCCGGCGTCATTACAGTATCCGTCTAGCTGATTACTGCTGCAAACCAAAGATGCTTTCAAACCTTTACATTGCCACCAGCGAAGGTATCAAACCACTAAAAGAAATAGCTTTAGACATCTTCCTGTCGCCTCGTCTGCAGCTATCAAAAGTTTCGGTGGACAAGAAAAGTGAAACTTCACGCTCCTAATCACAATCGAATTCCAAACCAGTAACCTGATATTCAGCTTTTAAAAGATACGTACGTATGGAGAACCTAAATATCTGCTAAGTCGAGATTCAAATATTTTTACACTACGCTCAAAGCGTCATTATTATTTTTATATAGGACAAGTTTCAAATGTGTTCTTAAAATATAGTTTAGTAAAAAATTCTTGTTAAAATTTGCCTCGAGTATACTGGTTCGTAGTTAAGAGTCAAGAGTGGTAGCTTTGTAATTGCTATGGCAGAGAGTGTGGAGGGACGTAGAGGACTTGCTCAGGTTTTGAACTACTGTGGTTACGGTCAAACTCAATGTCAGATAGGCTATAAGCTCAGTATTTTCTTTGTGTTGTCTTCTCCAGGCCTTGAAGATCAGGGAAGCCATGACACTTTTTACAGAAACAAGATTTCAAAGCCGGCCGGATCTGACGCTCTTACGCAGTTGGTCATCATGCTCTGTTATCAAGTTTGATTTGACGAGCATTTGATGGTAGTGCATGTAATACAGTGCGAATCTCACCTATGTTACACAGACTCATCATACATTGTCCTTGTACCACTTTCATTGTTTTGATGACTGACGATTGTTGTGCTGACTGGCGGCGTTGACGTAGTGAGTCAGTTCCCCATCCGCACAATTTAATCGAGATGCACCACCAATTAGGTCATCAGTTTGATTCTAGCCGTCCAGGAGTAACTTTTGAATCTTCCGTCTTGTGACCAGCGTAGTTCAACATGTTCCGAACCGCTCTATACCTAGTGCTCGGAGTACTAGTTTACAGATCTCAAGCGCTTCCGACCAGTGACTCCAAAGATGGACTAGTGGAAGTGAAAAAGGATCTGCACACCAAGGAAGTTGTCAAGTCCCAGTATTCATCCGGGGTAAGCTCAAACCAAATTCACAGACGTGACGCTGTTCAATAACCTGTTTTTAACCTGAAACTTTTGATCCTTTCAGCAACCAACAGTCATCACAGAAGAAGACATTGACAACGACCCAGGATTGGAGACTTGGGACGCTCCTTTCAACATTTCCAAAAATTACGTTTACTACGAAGCGGGCAGGGACAACGAGAACAGGCCAATCTGGATCGCTGAAGCTGGAAAATGGAACTGGAAGCGCATTGTCGATGGTGGTCCAGAATACACTCAAGCGTTTGAACGATACATGATGCAGATGGCTTGGTTCCACTTGAATAGTTGGAGGAACGCGTAAGTGTACTGAATCTTCTGCTTTCACCGGCTACTGGAACCTTCTCCAGATGACTGACAACCCTCTGTGGTTTTTTGCAGGTCCAAATATGACGACAGCGTTGAGAATAACCTTGCCATTGTTGATCTGGACGAATTGCCCTTGTCAGCAGTTTTGAATGTCGATTGTAAGTTTTGCAGTTTTTTTGAAGGGCAATTTGGTGATTATGTGAGCAAAAAGTAGTTTTGATCTTCCACTTTGTGGTTTTTCAGCGTTGGGATTTTTCCTCAGGCTCAACTACAGGTTCAAGGATTTGATTGCTCGCAATTTCGGCAACGTGCTCGTCATCAACAGTAAGTTCGAAATCTCGTCTGAGTTCTTGAACGTTGCGCAAGTGTTAATGCGTCAACACAATGGTTTGAAAAAGATAATTGAGCTGTTTTTTGTACTTTACAGCCAACTCTATAGCATTGACGGTAATCAATGCCATTAGACCAATCTTGGGCGACGTGTTTGAAAGGATCGAAGTGTATGGGACCAACAAGGATCGCTGGATGCC
>JAQGBJ010003765.1:0-11780 GCA_034698345.1 Sphaeridia pumilis | reverse complement strand
TGAAAGTCGGAGAATCGATCGTAGACGTAAACGGCGAGATGCAGTGTGGCCCTTGTGAAACTTTCTCCTTCAGCGATCATTCGGCAAGCTGCAAAGTAAAAATTTCAATTTATATACTCACTTGTTATCTATGGTTTAATGCATTACAGCACACGGAGCATTTCAACTTTTAAATTCGTATTCCGAATTACTGACCTGTGGCGACGAGCCCTTATAACTTAACCTGTTACGTTCTCTGTCCAGCAACACTCTGACGAAATCTTGAACTTGGTGACAAAAATGGTCCACAGTATTGGTTCCAAATGCTATTTTCATTTTTTGAACCCTGTTTTGGATTTCTTCAACTCCGGTAACTAAAACACTCGAGCTAATTTCACTCACTGACACAGCCTCATTTCTAAAAAACGTTTCGGATCGATTTCATAAGCAATTTCCAATTTCGCTAGTTCTGGCTCTTCATCATAAGCTATATAAGCATGCTTGCTACTTGCCTCAGCCATATTTTCGAAAGAAGAGTTAGTTTCAAACAAAAGTTTCTAGTAAAACTGCAAGTGCTCCCAGGCATTTATAACTAGAAGTTAGAAGTGAGTTACTTTGACCGCCCTACAGCTTCTCCCACTAGCCCTTTATATTCGCACAGCAATTATTAAATCGTCCCAAGCAATGCGTCACCTGCTCTGCAGTATTGTAATTGGTAACTTGGTAACCTATTCGAATTATTGTCGGAAAAACCCGATGAGCATTTATCATCAAAACATGAATACTTTATTACAGTTGAAACGAGATCTGACTTTGCTAGATCAATACAAAAACAGGATTTACTAAAGTCAGCCATTTAATCGCATTCAAACACCCGCGCCACTTTGTTGAATAGTGAAAGTGGAGCCCTGGTCTGCATTTCCTTCTTTATCGTCTTCTACTTCAACAGGTTCCTCCTTGCCGACCAAAGCGCGGAACTTTTTGACGGTTGTGGGCCAGTCAACGACGGTTTCTATCCTAGAAGATGCTGCAATACTAGCGCTGGAGCCCAACGCGTTGAGCGGGCTTCCTGGAGTCATTGGACTTACTTGGGCTACGCTAAGTCTCATTATGTCCGACACTGCAAGAGGTCATTCAAGTTGCGTTTAAAGAATTAAATTTGTTTGTTGGATAACTGAATTTCAAAAAATAGGAACCTTTTGGAGAAACTTGTGATTTCTTAAAGACCTGCTTCCACCGGTTTTTAGGGTTTTGTTTCCCCTGAGCCCATTGGAATGCTGCATTCCGCCCAGTTCCCATTGGGACTGCTCCTTTACCTTCCAGCTTCAGCGGATTAAACGGTTCTAGCAAAGTGGAAAAGAAACATTACTCATCAGGAGCATTGATATATAATACAATAGCACAGGAATCGATGCGCAAATTACCTCGTTTGATTTGGCAGAGTCTTGCAATCCAAGTGAACCAGGAGGTAAACAGGTTGATTGGTGCTGGAGTCGCGGCTGTCCGATGCATGTTTCGAATCAGCTTTGCCAAGCCAAATTTCCATTCGATGTCTGACTGCGCCTGAATGCGTTGATATGTGTCGGACATCATGGCAATCAACAAGTTAATCAAGACAATGACGGACACTAGCAAATAAATAGCGAAAAAGAATTTAAATAAAATGGCAGTCCAGGGTGGTTGTGTAGGTTCCACTCTAAGGTCTGGCACTCCGTTGAGTCCAAAGATTGCAAAAAACAGAATTTCGAAAGCATCGATTGGAGTCATCAAAACTGCAAGCACAAGATGAAAAATTAACGCAATCCTTTCCAACATGATGAGAGTGCTTTGGACGTGTTTAACTTACCACCAGAAGGAAGTCCGTTGGTCAGAAGTTTAGCAGTTACTGCTGCGGTTTCCTCTTTGGTACGTTTATAAAAGGGCTGATTGAGAGCTGCCATGACCATCGAGAAACCGACCATGAAGATGGCCAAAACTGCTAAAAACCGGGCCAAGTCAGTCATGAGGTTGGCAATAATAATTGCCCAGGGACCAAAAAGGTAGTGGAAGGACAAAAAGTCGAGGACTTGAACACAGGCGGCGAGGACGGCAACGGCGAAGAGAGCATTTCGCAAGTAAAATATATAAGGATGCCAATCCTTACTGTGTACAATGAAACCGACACAGTGCATCATGACCCCGAAAATAGTAAATATCAGAACGGCCACCTTGATCCAACCGAGGCCGGCCATGTCGCTAGGGTTTGTGATTTCCGAGATGACCATTCCCAACAACCAGGCTAACAAAATCCATTCCATCCAGTAGGGTCTGAAGTCATTTCTCAGTACGTCATACAGCGGAGTGATGGATGTGAGTGCGAGTAGAATTATCAGGTACACATGTGATGTCAAATAAGACATGAAACGGACTATCGGAATTTTGTTGTACTGATGCCCCAAAGGAAGAGAAAAGGCGACCCAGACAGGAGGGACTGTCAAAAACGCTAGGAAAAGACTCATTTGCTTCCAACTGGCCCAAGTTAGACTTCCAACCCACAGTTCCTGCAAGTAACGCTGGACAGCCGTGTGCGCAATCACTTCCTTTTGCTCATTCTCAATAAGCACATCCAAAAATTGAACTCCGCGGCGATCCACGGACTTGAGAAGTCGGCCGGCTGATTCTGATCCAGCAGCCAGTGACAACAGTTCCGCTGCCATCCCTTCACAGTGACTTGCAGCTGCAATCAGATCTTTGGCTCGTTCTTTTTCCTGAAAATGTATGTCACATGTAACATGTTATGAGAAAAACTTGGCTGAAATTCAAGCCCTCTGCTACCACTCAAGCAAATATCACAGATCCGAAAGAAAATACAACACTTGCTTACCTTTATTGAAAGAACGTTGAGTATATTTGAGAGCTTCGCTGCCACATCGACTGGGGCAGGTGATAATAAAATAAACTCGTCTATTGCTTCATTGTTGTTGTTTTTGCCGCGTATAGTCATGTTGTAGACGAATTCCCTGTCTTCCATTAGTCCATACGTGTCGTGCTCCTTCTTGATCAAGTACTGAAGCACGTGGTTGTGATTTTCAGAGGCGGCGAACCAAATTGGTGAAAGTCCTTTGGTAGTTTTTGCTAGCGGAGATGCGCCACTCTCAACCAAGTGCTTCACGACTTCAAAAAATCCAGCTTTTGCCGCACAATGAAGAGGGGTCCAGTTTTCCTTGAAAAGAAATTATTACATTGAGTATTACGCGCTCACAATCAAAACCACGCACAGTCACCATCACGTTTTAAGTTAAAATTTTTACCTTGTCGACTGCATCAATTTCTGCGCCTTGACCCAATAATACTTCAACCATGTGTGTGTGCCCATGGACAGAAGCAATGTGAAGACCAGTTCGACCTGAATTGTCTTTGCCTTCTAAGAGTTCAGAAGACCTGCTGAGAAGGAGACCAACAACAGTGGCGTGTCCTCCGCGGCATGCCAGGTGAAGCGGGTTGAAACCCTACGAATCAAATAAAAGTTCATTAGTTCACGAAAACCAGCGATGAGAGCCTTGAAGTAAGAATGGAATCACTTACAAATGTCTTTGTTTTGGCATCCACTTGAACACCAGCGAAATTGAGAAGGAGTCGAACGACGTTCTCTTCCCCAGAATATGCGCCCAAGTGGAGCGGAGTTAGACCAGATTCGACACCAAGGTCTTTGACGAAGCTGGCTGCTAGGGAAATGGGTGGTTCAGACGGCACTGTTGCTGATATGTGTGTTAGCAATTCTCGCACTGTTTCCGACTGTCCGAAATAGGCAGCAATGTGTAGGGCAGTCAAGCCCAATTTACGACTTGTAATGTTTATCGCATCTGCCCCTTGAAGTGCTTCGATGACGTTTGTGTGACCGTTTTTGGCTGCGAGATGGACAGCAGCGTAACCCGTCTAAATTACGTAACAACAGAAATATTTCATTAGCACCAACGATTACCTTTATCTATTTCCAGTTACAGCACTATATTGATCAGTTCAAAAAGTCTTACTCTGTTTTCATCAGTCGCTACAGCTCCAGCGGCTAACAACGCCTTGACCAACTCTGCGTGACCACCTTCGGCGGCTAATTGAAGCGCTGTAGCGTCTGTACTGCGATTTCTAGCAGAAATTACACCTTGCTTGTCAAACTTCATCAGTTCTTCCAACACAGAAATAGAGCCTTTTTCAGCAGCCAAGTGAGCGCAGGTGCTTCCATTCTAGAAAGAAAAGTTACACATTGTTGCATCACTGCACTCACCACAATTCACTAATTTTAGTCAAGTCATTCAGCTTTTGAGTACTTACCTTGGTGGAACTCGATGCTAAAGAAGCTTGATGTTTCAAAAACAGCTTGATTACGTCTGCGTGATTATTCTCTGCAGCGAGGTGAATAGGTTTCTGGCCCATGTCGTCAGCTGCATCGGGATTTGCCCTGAGCCCAAGTAGAACTTTGCAAACTTCCAGCTGCCCACTTTTAGCTGCTAGATGCAAAGGTGTTTGTTTTTTCTGTAAATTTGAAATAAAGGTTAGAAACCGTGTGAGGCGTGTGTATCATAGCCATACTGTTGCCCTTGCTTTCTCACCAAAGTAACGACATCAACGAAAGCATTGTGCTCCTGAATCAAGAACAAGCAAAGTTTTGTATATCCTTTCTGAGCTGCCATATGTAAAGAAGTCATTCCGACTCGAGACTTGGCGTTGATGAACGCCCGATATTGCAACAATATTCCGCATACTTCCTGTAAAAGAGAAATCGTCACAATGTCAATAATACTGTCTTTTACAATGCTAGAAAAAAACGAACATTAGAGTCTATCGTTAATTTCCTTATTTTACCTGATAACCTTGCTCTGCGGCCAAATGAAGACCAGATCGACCTTCATTGTCAAACACGTCAACCCTCGCATTGTTTTCCAACAACGTTTTCACCACTTCGTAGTGGCCTTTGTTGCAGGCTAGAAGTAGCGGCGACCATCCTTTTGCACTCTGTTTGTTTAAAGCTCGTTGACATTCAACCGTTGTCATGCGGTGGAGCATTTCCACCAGAATGTCATTGTTTCCTTCCCGGGCACAATAATGGAAAGCAGTTTCATGATTCTAGCAAAAAATATGGTTTTTAAACAGTTGTCTTGAATGGAATTATGACACGAACATAGAGATCAAGACGCACCTCTTTAGTTTGTGTGTGTACTGAAGATCCGCCATCAAGTAAAAGCCTGGCGATTTCTTTTCCAGTATCAGGACTTGCTCCACGTTTCTCCAGTTGACGCTTGTTGAGTCGAGAAGCGTAGTGCAAAGCGCTTTCGCCTTTCGAAGTGACAGAGTTAATGTATTTGTTCACTTCAACTTCTCCCTTGTCTCTTTGGATGAATTCGAGCAATTCTTTGACGACCCGCAGATGCCCGTGTCGGCATGCTTGGTGCAATGGAGTTTCGCCCTCCTGGAAAGTGACAAAAATAATGTAAAAAATATGCTTGCAGAATTCTTGTTGGGCCTCAATCGATGGTTTCCAACTTACTGCTGATTTGTGCAAAGGGTTGGCCAAGTCATTGAGAAGCAACTTGATGATTCGTAGTCGACCATGTCTGGCTGCAACGTGGAGAGGAGTTTCTCCACTTTCCATTACGATGTTAGGATCTGCACCGGATTTCAGAAGCATGGAAGCGCACTTGTCTCCTCCATCGACTCGAGCAGCAATATGCAGTGGCGTTTCTTGCTCTTTCCCGCCTAGATTAAGTTTTACAAAGATGAGTTTAAGAATTGGTTAACTATATAATTAACTTTAGCTTAAATTGTGCTCACCTTTAATATGAACTTGAGCTCCGAAACCCAGCAACGTTTCCACAACGTTCGGTTTTCCGTACTCGACAGCAATGTGCAAGGCCGTGTAGTTGTCATTGGTTGTAGCATCGACCTTTTCTCCTTTTTCCAAAAGTTTGCTGATCATAGCTGAATGGCCATGACGTGCAGCAATGTGCAAGCTTCTGGCACCTCCCTATATCGAAACAGACAAGATTGAATAAGTAAAACGATATACAAAGGCGGCTAGTGTTGAAAATTTAAAAAACGCGAGTCTGCTCTTTAGAGCAAAATTGATGAGAAATGGTTGGAATGTATTATTGAGTAGATCTCACCTTATTTGGCATTTGGAGTGGAACTCCTTTTCTATAGAGCGCCATCGCGGTTTCGGGATGACCGTGCAAAGAAGCAATATGCATGAGAGTACTGCCATCTTTAGTTCGATCGAATACAGAAACTTTGAACTTGTCAGTTAGAAGTTCAATAATCTTTGTGTGGCCTTGTTGGGCAGCCAGGTGAATAGGCGTCCGATCTGCAATTCAGACACAAATTAGTCCAAGGTTAATTGACGTTGATTTGAGGTCTCACTAATTTAGCCACAATATTTCCTACTACTCATTATCTTCCTTTAAGGAGGGCAAACAAAAGTTGACGGTACCTTCATTATCTGGCAAATTTCCATGTGCCTTGCACAAGTACAAGAACTTGACCAAGTTCTCGTCACCTCGCTCAGCCGCTATGTGCATTGGTGTTTGCCCGTCTCCCTGCGTGAACAAAAGAATTACAAATATGTTAACTTTCGCCGTAATCACCCTTGAAAAGTCTGCGAAGAACAATTATCTTGTTCCAGCTTTTAGCTATTGGTTTTGTCTGATGGATCTCTTGAAAACATATTCGGGAATCAGGGGAATCCGAGCATCAGTAACAGCAGCAACTACCATTGAACTGTACAGCTAAAACGTAAAAATTAAAAACACTCACGTTTTTGGAGTCAACACTTGCGCCATGATCAACAAAGACTCTGGCAATGTCAAGGTCTTTTTTCTCGAACGCTAAATGTAGCGGGGTTTGCTTTTTCGGCCCAGCTTTCACTCTCATCTGTTCGTGACCCATAAATGTCAAAAGTTGTTGGCAAGCACTGCGATTTCCAGCGTTGAGGCATGTGAACAGTGGAATGTTGCCGTCCTGGACACAATAAAAGACAATAATAAACCAGGTGTTTGACAAATCTCCCCTTTCTTTAATTGATGTGCTTTTACTTACCTCATCTTTCTGTAACCTCATATCTTTGGGAACAATCGGCAAAAGGGCCTTCAGGATTTCCGTACCAACTGCAGTTGGTCTTTGGCAGACAAGATGTAATACTGTTTGTTTCTTTTTCTGTAGGAACGAATGAGCAATTCTTTATCATGAATATTACTATTAATTTCAGTCAAATGTGATAAAAAGTACACGAGTATAATGATTTTTCAGATGTCAATTATAATGCAGATACTCACCATCGTAACTGCGCTGATGTCTGCCCGCTTGACTACCAAAAAACGAATAGTTTCATCCCTTCCATGTTGTACTGCAATGTGAAGTGGTGTGTAACCGTCCTGCAAAAAACGCCAGCTAATTGTTTACTCTAGCTCTACATGAGAAGTCAATCAAAAAATAGCAATCAGGATTTACTTTGTTTCTGTGGTTTACATCCGCACCCAAGTCCAGCATGCGATCGGCGAACGGTATTCGATTGTCTTTGAGGGCGTACATAACAGGAGACCAGCCATTTTTGGGGTCTTCAACACCTTCCAGAGGCTTGTTGTCTTCCAAGATTCCCATAACCACGGCTTTCTCGAGGTACCTCAGAGACTGATCCACTGCATGCCAATCTGATTTGGAGGATAGAACCAGGACCCTCAGAGCAACGCTATTTAGCTCCTTCTTCACTCGTTTCGGCAATTTTGCATTTATTTCTGCGTCTGTCGGCGGTGGAATTGAAGGGTCCACATCGTCATCTGCGCTTCGATCTTTCGAGTTTTTGGCTTTCGATTCTTCTTCCTTCTTATGGCCACTTGGATCCGCTTTGGACGCAGTGCCGAGTGCGTTTATGGCTCCTTTCACACTCTTTTTCCCACTAGATTCGGGCTCTCCTTTTCTCTTTCCCCGTTTCTCCGACCCCTTTGATTCCTCCCCCTTAGCATCTTTTTCCTTGCTTTTCTTGTCCTTATCCGAAGGTTTGGTTTTGTTGTCAGCTGCGCTTTCATCTGCTGGCTTTTTATCTCCCTTGGAAGAGGAAACTGCAGTTGCTAACGCTTTCGAGCCCACTTCCTCTACCTTCTTCGTTCCCTTTTGTACAGCCGATTGCTGCACTTCTGCCTGCTCCTTTTTTGCTCCTGCTTGCAACTTTGCAGCCAGTTTTACTGCGGAAGCCTTGCTTTTATCTCCAGTAGCAGTTTCGGCGGGAGGATCGGCCGCTCCTTCGTTTGTTCCTGACTTTCCCAACAAGGTGGCTTTCTTAAGAGCGCCTGCTGCACCTGCAAGCTTGGTCTTCGTTTTGGGGGAAGTTGCCGAAGAATCAGCGGGTGCCGCACTCAGTTTACCATCTACAGAGGCTTCGTCACCACCTTCCGGCAGAAGACCCTGTCTTTTTAGCATCTTTAAGGCTTGCAATTTCACCATGTCCATGCCAGCATCCGTCGATGAAGGTTTTTTCTTCCGAAACGCATTTGCAGCACTTTTTGCAGTTGAAACTGTGCTTCCGGAGGAGGCCGCCGAGGCAATTGCGGCTAAGCCGCCTTCCTTAGACTTTTTGTTTACGGCAGGCAAGCTGCCGCCGAGTCGTTTGAAAGCTGACGCTGCACTCGAAATTGGTTTGATTGAAAGTTGGCTCACATTGTCACTGCTTTTACTTTGCTGCAACTTTTGGATCTTGCTCAGCTTGAGTAGCGATTTTGCTGAACCTTGGAAGGACGCAGCTTTTTTGGAACCTTCCAGTTTTGGAAGGGTCGGAAGACGAGGGAGTGGCACTGTAGGGTCGCTGAGTCCATCTTTAAAGGCCATTTTTGACATGAGTTTCCTTTCTTCATCGGTGGGCACTGGTGTACCCAGTGATTCATCATACGCTAAAGTTGCATCTCTTCCTTCAGCAATGGCGGCTTCCGTGGATTTAGTAATCGACTCTCGTAGTGCTTCTAAATCCAACTCCGAAATCCCATCCAACTCGCCTCCCAGTAGATCTTGCAAACGTTTTTCTATGAGATCCTGGGCAGTTCTTGTTAATGCTGCGGCGGCGCCGGATGGCTTCACTTTTTTCCATCTTTTTAAAGTCTTTTTCTCTGACTTTTCAGTTGTTCCCGACGCGAGACTGCCCGCCTCTGCGCCATAGAGGATTCCGGGTGTACCATAACTATATGGCGGCTTCTCAAGACCATCAAACACGCTGTCCGACGATCCAACTCCATGTTCGTCAAAAAACAATTGGTCTCGGAAATCTGCGAGGTATCCTTGTCGTGCTGGACTTAAAAAGGGGGATTCCGGAACCGGGATTTTGGACTTGTTCGGAAACCCGAACGGGATATCACAGATTGGGAGCTTCGCCCTCGAGAAATCGAAAGGGTCCGCCATTGCACTAGTTCCTCTGAACTACACTTGGCGATTAGTTTGAGTACTACGATTAGACGACGTTGGGTGACCTGAAAATAGAGATCGGAATCAAAATTGTGAAACATGAGTTTTGGAGATAGTCACTTTTTCATCGTAATGCATTGTTCATCAATTTATCTGTCGAAATGTATCCAAAATGAGAGACATGCAACCGTATCAACAAAGTGAAATTGAAAAACATCTGTCCAGACTACTTGTTGAGCCTACAATGAATGAATATTCTGAAACGTATTTTGGTTAATAATGTCAGGCTTATCAATTTCACTGCTGTGGACTCCATAAAACGGTCGTCCTAAAGTCCGCCGATCAAGCGGCGAACAGAATAAATTATGCCATCCATATTCTCTTTCGAAAATGCCCGTAACTTTTCCATATCCCGTGCTTTCGTTGTGCTAATAAACAGGTAGAGCGACAAGTCCAATCTCTTGGGAATTCAAGTTCAAAATGGTAAAAAAACTGAAGCAAACAAGTAAATTTTTCCCAATGTTTTGAAGTTGTTAGTAAGGTCTTGCACCTCATGTCTTGCAAAAAACGAGACCTTCAGTTTAAGAGTCGAATTAGTTTCAGTTTTTGGTAGCGCGCTAAAACTTCAAGTCCCCTCTGTCAATTGAATAGCTATTGAAGGATAGTTAGAGATTACACCCATAGCTTCGCCACTTGTCATGCTGTTCTTGGCGTTTTTCATTTAATACAATTGTTATCGCCTCATTTATGTCACGATTAATCTTTTCGCTTCAATGAAAGCCACAGCCTGTCTGGTGCTCAACTCAACGTTGATGCGGCGGTATTGTTTTAAGGGCCTTAATGCAACTCACTCACTCAGTACTGAGCGCACCGAGGCATAGGAACGTATGATACCTAGTTGCTGTGTCTGAACCAAACGTTCCAGTCATACGAAACTCGAAACCCAAGTAATGCATACTAATTACTTTTAAAAATCTCCTGGATTTTAAAATCTGATCTTGTACTAACTTCAAGGACAACACTCCAGGTTTTACAAGGGTTATGGTATCTTGATTTGCTTCAGCCCTTTCATTCTGAGGTGAAAGAGCTATAACATAGATGCATGTGAATAACTGGGGAAAGTTGTAGGGAACCAACACTTTTCAACACTTCTCTCAGAACTCATTTGCCTATCAGCGTCATTGACTCTTGTCCCGCTCCTGTTCCCCTCTCCCGCCTAAACCTATTCCTGGACACAATTCCAGGAACTCTCTCTCAAACGTTCCTCCAACGACATCTTAGGCACGTGCCTTCCTTGAGTCGCTCCGTCCAAACCCCTGCTCGACCAAGAGTATAAAAGGGCACGACTTCCCTTCACTCGGGGTCTCTGGAACCATTCGATTCCAGGCCCTCGCCCTGACCACACCACTAGCCACAGCTCTCTCTCCAACACGACCACACCTGTCACACCACGGCTCTGCCCAACTCACCTGCCACACTAACACACCGAACCCCGCTAATGCCCGTCTGTCTCCTCAGCGAGACCCACTAGGAACCCCCGTACTACTCTCACAAAAGTCCTAATCGTAACTTTAAGAAACAGGTTGCATCAGCTAAAGAATTCGTCATACTCAAACGATTCGTCTGATTTACAATCAAACCAAGCTAAAGTGCAATCCTTTATTAAGAACTCAAAACTCCAGGATTTAATTAATTTATCCAGCCAGCTAACAGATTGAGAAAAAGAATACCACCTGCCCTCTGTAAGTTGAGTAGAATTTTGTCATCATTTCTGGCTAGAACATTGAAACGCAGTTGTCAGAAAATTCTGCAACTAACAGAAACTGCAAACCCTTCAGATTCAAAACAAAGTACTTCAACTTTAGAACCTCAATTTCTAAGTTAGTAAACCATAAATGCAACATTGGGGCCATCTGCACCTGACATCAATATATATACATCAAAGCAAATATGTATGTTTCACAAAATATAGCCCCTTGGAAATTGTTTAACCTTGTTACAGAGAATAGGCTTTTTTCTGGGGAGATGAGCGAGTTTTTGGGCATTTGATTTCTTTCAATTGGACAATCTTGAATATAAAACAGCGCAAAATGGACCAGTTGGAAAAGTTCAAAAGCTAAAGGCATTTGCCAGCGCTTGTATCTCCATTATCTACTGCTGTAAGCTGCTTAAAATTTTAATGTCGGCTATCAAAAGTCAAAGAAAAAAATTATGCTTTGTGCAGTTTCAAAATTTCTCATAGTAGAAATCGACCGGCCAAAATTTTGGAATTCGAATTTGAGCTGAGGTGATAGCCCGCTTCATTTTGTACATTTTAAGTCAAAGTTGGGTCCAAATATGTTGTACCCTATGCCCAAACTGGGCCTCCGAAGACTTTGACGGCAAAA
>JAQGBJ010003764.1:0-11783 GCA_034698345.1 Sphaeridia pumilis | reverse complement strand
CATCAGAAGTCAAACGCGCCTCAGCGCTGCAAGTTCTACAAAGATTACGTGAGGTGTGAAAACAGTAGCCTTCCGTCCTGCGATTACTGTTTCGGTCACGTAGCTGCAGACCAGCACCAGAAGCTATTCCAGTCATGTTGCCAACCTCTTTCTGACCAGCGACGCTGCCCCAGTACCGTTCTCAAAAAGCTTGGAAAAGATGGTTGTGATTTGCACAAAGTATTCCGTCTCCGACGATTCAAGAAATCTAAAAGCGAAAAACGACAGAGACAGAATTTCTTAAAAAATGTGCCTGTGGCTTCAACAGAGGTAGTGATTCGCCTGTTAACAAAAAATTCCAATTTTCATGTGCCTTAACTTGCATTTTTATTGTAGGAGACCTTGGGCATGCTTGAAAATCTGGTTGCTTCAAAATTTGAAAGTGTTGAAGATTTTGATCGGGAGATTCAAGCTATCCTTGCAAAAGGCATTGACGCCAATGAAACAAGTGACTCAGATATGGACGACTGTGAATATGAAGAAATCAAGGACGGTGTTTCTTCTACTAAATCTGTACCTCTAACAACAAGTCCCAGAGTCCGTGGTCCCCGGTTGGAACGCGGCTATTCGGAGAAGACATATTTCAGTGGTCCTAAACGTCCAGTCGGAAGACCTCCCAAAGTATTCAGTCTGAGATCAGCTTCGTTACAAGAGAGCCAACTTTCTCCATCCATTCCCATGGATACCGACCCTGTCCCTGAAATCAATGGATTTGCTGAAACACCTGCTACTCTTGAACAACCAGGAGAATCCTTGCATCTGCACCAGGAACCGGCTTCTCCCAGTGATAATTTAATACCAGACTTTGCTGATGTCCCAGAGGTAGTCTCTGCTCTTGAAGAGTTTTTGCAGTCGGTGGACTCAGAGAAAAGCATCAATGAAGTTGTTTCCGAAATTGCAAATATCGAGCCACCACCGGAAATCCCGCCTGTCTCCTCACAGTTTCCAGGTGAGAGCCTAAGTTTGAATGTTGAGGTCCCAGAACCAAAATCTGAACCTGTGGAAGGAAGTATGACTGTGACTTAATCTAGAAAGATTAATGTAGAAAGATGTTGCTCTTATATTTTTAATGTTCGAAACGTTGACACTTTTTAGTTCATGGGCTGTTATTTTTAGCTTGTTGAATAGTTTGTTGATTAAAAGCAATGAACATAATTCTGTCTGTTATTACAAATTGACTTCAGTAGAGGAACTTTCGAATAGTCAGCAGTTTATCCATTATCGATCGAAACAGTGTCGGTGAGGAAATTCTTCTTTTCAATGTTTACAAAATGCAAGTGCAGAACTCATCACTCATTCCTCATAATAACGAACTGCTGATCCGAATTGCCGACATCGGTGTTCATAGATTTTAGATTTGATTTGATTTCTTCTCAAATCAATCAAGCTAGTCAATCAGATCCGAGAATTTTCCTGAAACAACAAAATCAAAACAACATATAAATGGAAGACGGGATGATCCAGAATGGGGGCCGTAGTCCCACCATCGACGATGGTCCATTTCTCGTAAACACAGTAAGAATTCGATAATTCTTATTGATTCTTCGTTATATTATCATGTAAGACAAGAAGCTGCTGTACTAATTTGAGTTTGGGTCACTTTCAGGAAACATTGAAAAAAGCAGCCGATGAACTCTTAGACCTTCTCGTGGACGAATTCGTAGTGGGATCAGCTACCCAATTCGGACGTGAGTTCCGTTACGGCGAATTGGAAGAGTTGGGTCTACTGGAAAACGTCACTGATGAATATAAAGTTAATACAACTCCAGGACTAGACATTTTCGGTCAACCCATCTCCAAAAATGCAAAAGCCAACTTTGAGTGTGAATGCCCAAAATGTAACCGCACTTTGGCTGCTGCTAGATTTGCACAGCATTTGGAAAAGTGTATGGGCATGGGCAGGAATAGTTCCAGAATCGCAAGACGTCGTTTAGCAGCCTCAAGTACTACGGGTGGTTCCAGTGGTACCTCGAACGGCAATGGTGGACATGGAGGTCCAACTACTGGAACACTTGACACTAAGAGTTCGTCTCACGCTTCTAGTGCTGCTGGTTCTAACAATGTAAGTTTTGAATTTCAGTTTAGGTTATTTTTGTTCTTAATATCACCTCGTACTTGATGAATTGCATATTTTGATGTTGTTACAGTCGAATGCTGACCTGGATCTTGGAAGTGAAGAAGAGCATTTCAGTGAGGATGATGACGAAGAATGGACAATGGAAAGGAAGAAGAAAACCAAGAAGGCTGTCCCTAAGAAGATGGCCAATTCTGATGGACAGTAGTCCAATTTCCTTTTAAGTTAGACTGATTTTTTTATTATGGTTCTGTCGCACGGCCCTTGTAAGTATTAGCACGATTAAGTTACCTGCGTGTTTTGATGGATGTGTTTAATCTCTAAACTGTTTGCTGAAGGTGCAATGTACAATTAAAAGTATTACTCTCCGAAAAGATTCTGAAACCTTGTGAAGTACTGCTTACGACTGTAGTCTTCATTCACCATTAGCTCCTCCCAGTTGACCTGAGTGAGACCCTTTAAAACAAACCGCATCGCGAATATTTTTATATATATCGTTTCGAAATGGCCCTTGTGCTTGGAGCGGCGAAACAGCATTTTGTGTCAGCTATCGCTAAGGGAATTTGTTCCACGCGGTTTTGTTGTGTGCTTGAAGCAAATCAGTTTCTTCGACTTTGGGAAAACCAGTTTTGATTCCCGGCCGTGCACATAGGCTTGAGCAGGAATCACATCATCTTCTCCCCAACATGCCGGCATAGGTCTCCATAATTCAAAATAGAAACACGTGCAAAAAGAAAGAAATTATTGTTCCAGTTCGGAATTCAGCTTTTTGATAATTAAATAGCTTGATTTGTGTCGGTGTTTCACTTTTTTGATAGAGAGCTTTTGGATTCTGGCTGTGGTAAAGTAAATATTGGAAAATGTTGTTAAAACCTAGTTACCTTTTCGACCAACCGCCAGAGCAAGAGCTTGTCAAACCGGCAGACGATGCAAAAATCAACCCGAAGCTTCGACAATGGTAAGTATTTTAGTGTCTAACGTTCTTTTACCTATAATAATGAGATCATGAGCTAATCTGAATTGGTTATTTGTTGCAGTTATGACGTGAAAACCAAGATAGCTCCCTTTTACAATGGAGGCAAATTTTGCGTGAGTACTTGCAAAAGTTGGTTTCGAAGCCTATATTACCCGGGTTTTCAAGTTTTTTTAATTCTATGACCAGGTACTTGACTCTGGAAGAATTGCTTGTCAATGTGGGAGCGCCGTCAAGATTGTATCAACGTCCAGGACGAAACTAGGTACAGAGGATGAAGATGACCTCGATGAAGAAGATGGAACCCAAATGGAAGAATGTTTTGAAATCTACAAGACATTTGAAGATGAAGTAGACTACATCCTTACTTTTGATGTCCATCCGGCGACCGGGATGCTGCTCACTGCCCACAAGTCAAGCTTGTTGAAATTATGGAGCATCTTTGAAGATAGCCCACAACCAGTCGCCACGAAAACCATGAAGTCTCTTCACTCCAACCCAATAATTCATCTGAAGTTTGGTGACACGAACGACAGTCTTGCAGCCAAGGAAATTGATGGAAAAGAAGTTGACCAAATTGAACAGCTCAAGTGGGCAACAGTGGCTGGATCTACAGTGAGAGTGTGGGAAATGAACGGGAATCGAGTATCGAAAGCAATCAATGTTGATAACATTGCTACCATTGGATTCGTTCGGTGGCACCCGGGCTCAAAGAACAGATTGTATGTTGCGGAAACCAAGATTTATGTGATCGACTACGTGGAAGAGAGCAAGCAATACGAACTCCGCCATGTGTGTGAGGGGCACTTTTCGCAAGTTACGGGCATAGAGTTCGTCAGTAAAGACATCATGGTCAGGTGAGTTAAAGTTACACTTTGTTTATTGATGTAGCTTGTAAACTACAAAGGTAGCATTGCTTTACAAGAAATCATTTTGTTTATAGCGGTGGAAGAGACAATGTTCTGATCATGTGGGATGGCAATACTCTAACGAAACAACGGACAATCGAGTTTCCATCGTCAATAGAATCGCTTCTGGCTACTTCTCCAAAGGACCTTTACGCTGCGCTGGGCCCATCTGAGATAAGACATTATGACGTGGCGAAGCACAAGCTGTCTTCAGGATCTTTGGTGAATTTGGGGAAAGATGAAATGATTGGATCGCTCCTACCGGATAAGAATGTGGGCAAATTCTGGGTTTCAACAATAGGATCGAGCTTATACCAGCTTGCACATCCTGAAACTGAAAGCAAGACAGTGGGGACCGCAGCATTGGTTGTTGAGAAGCAGGTAAAGTAGTTTGGCAGAGTATATCATAATCTTGATTGATTGCGGTCTTCATCCGTGTTATTGTTGTTCTAGTTCGTCGGAAGCTTGGAAGAAGTTCTGGCTGTGGCTATCTGGAACAGTATGAAAGTGGCAGTTGCTAACAATACCAGCATCATTCGTGTATACAACCTTGGTTCTGGCAGTTGTAAATTTCTTCGTGGGCATACTGATATTGTTCTGGCCCTTGGAGTTCAAAAAGAGTGGTTAGTGTCTGGATCTAAGGTAAATTGACTAAATCACTCAAGAATAAGAATAAGTTTCCTTCAAGAATCTTTGGCAAACACTGATGTTTGGTGATCAACAGGATAACCAGATAAAGCTATGGAATGAAGACAGTGACGTGCCCAAATTTACACTCAGTGGTCACATTGCGTCAGTCACAGCCGTTTGTTTTGATCCGTTGCGAATGTTGATTTATTCCGCTTCAGAAGACACTTTTTTAAAAGTATGGGACCAGGAGAAGTGCCTCCAAAGCTGTATTGCCCATAACAAAGAAATCCATTCTGTCCATACCAGTCCTAATGGAGCCATGGTGAGATTGACATTCAGCAAGCTTTCTCAGTTTTTCGTTCTTTCATATAACACGATGATTGCTTTACGATTTGCAGTTAGTGACTTCGTCGAGGGATAGGACAGCAAAAGTATGGGATTCTGAAAACCTAACACTTCTTGGGACATTGAAAGGCCATAAAAAGAGCGTATGGGACGCAAAGTTTTCCGAATGGGATCAGCTGATCGCAACAGCATCTGCAGATGCTACTGTTAAAGTTTGGGGACTTCCTTCTTTCGACTGCATCAAGGTTAGTTGCGTCTCTGAACTATTTCATTTGTGATAATATTTTGCAACAATAATGAAACCCAATGTCATCTTACAGACGCTTCAAGGACATAGCAGTTCCGTGTTGAAAGTACAGTTCATCAACACAGGTGAGAATCAAACGCCATTTAGAATAGTGCCTTCTATACTCGGTTTCATCATATGCTCACGGTGATTTAACAACACTAGGTTTACAAATCCTGTCATCCAGCAGCGACGGAACTTTGAAGTCGTGGGACGTAAGGAACTCGGAATGCATCGGCACTTTCGAGATCGCAGATGATAAGGTGTGGGCGCTAGACTCGGTACCTGATGGAAGTCTTGTTGTTGTGGGTAGCGGCGATTCGATATTATCGGTATTGGTTGACGTAACTGAAGAACGGTTCAAGGAGTCTGTCGAAAAGAAGAACCAAAGGTTGGAAGATGACCAACGACTACAAAATTTCCTGAGAAGGGGAGAATGGCGCCACGCTATTGAACTTGCTCTAGAACTTGATCGTCCGTTTACCCTCTTGAAGGTGATTCGAGGTAATGTTCGCATAATCATATCTCAATTCCTACCTGATCATCATTCACACTGGTTGTAACTCTATTTTCTGTTATGATTTAGATATCCCAGACATCACTGGTCTCGAGTTTGTGATCTCAATGCTGGAGACTGCACAGAAGAAACAATTACTTGGTTACATCCAGAAGTGGAACACAAGTGGACGAACTAGTTCTGAAGCGCAAATGCTGCTCAAGATTATTTTATCAAGTTCTGCTGATGCTGACATTTCTTCTACAGAGCAGCAAGCATTAATAGCGTACACTCAGAAGCACTACAATAGGGTTCAAAGGAACTTGCAAAATATAGCTCTTATCAAGTACCTTGCTGAAAGTTAGAGATAGTTTTTGACGAAGCTTTATTTTTCGTAAGCTGAACTAATTTTGTAAGTTGTTGGTTTGACACATTCTATGACGATGCAGTTATTTCTTTCAGATCTACAGCATAGCGAGATTTGTCATTTCCTGAATCGTAAAATAGGTTCAATAAATCCCCTGGGAAGACCAGGTAATGAAATCTATCGGCTAGTTTCCTTCGTTTTTCTATACTGGTTCGAAGGCACAGGCTGAGTTCATCTTGTGTCGATGATAGTTTTTCTCTGCAATTATCAAACAGTTTTAGATTAAGGTTACTTTGTCAGTAGGTTACCAAGGTTATGTTGAGAATAATTACTGCTGTTGGTTAATAGTTGTTCTTAGGGCCTCGATCATCCCGTTTTGCAGCTCTAACGCTTCTTCATTCTTCATAGCGTTAATGTTGAGTTTTTGGATTTCTTCCTTCGCCTGGAGAATTTTTTCTAACATGTTTTGCTCCTCCATTTGGTGTTTGATTTTCATCTGCTTGCATTCGTTCAACTCAACAAGAAGCTCTTGATTCTGGTTCTGAACCTGAAGAATCTGTTTATCTTTGTAACACATGTCTGTCTTGAGACCTGAAATTTCAGAATCTTTGGATTGGGCCTCTTCCTGCCATTTGTTTCTGGACCTTGTGACGTCATACAACCTTTGGTTCAACTCGTCGACCTGAAACCCAACAATTCGTGATTGTTACTTCGAAGTCATTATGGTCCATGTCCCATATCAAATCCAGACCTCTTCAACGACTTTCGCCTTCTCCTTCTCGATTCTACAGGCTTTATGAATTTCTTCATTCTTTTCGGAATTCAGTCTCACTATTCGTTCTTGCTGCGCCTGTTTCTCACACATCATTTGATTGTTCAAGTTCTGCAGCGTTTCTACTTGGACTTGGCAGTTGTTCAGCTCGTTTTCTACTTTCTCCAGCTCCTGACCGGCAAAATTACGCTAACGAATCAAGGATTGAACCCATTAAAACTGATGCACATTTCAACTTAACTTACAGATTGCGAAACTTGAGCTTGGCTTCTGAGCCCCTCGATCTGAAGGCCAAGTTCTGAAACCTGGACTCCGCGTTCATGCGACCTCTGTTTTTCATCCCGATGCATTTGCCTTAGAACTTTGAGCTGAAGACACATGTTTTCCAACTAAAAATCAAGACAAACAAACGTTTTTAGTTTCGATTTCGAATTGGTAACTAGCAAAACTGTCTCACATTTCGCTTGTGTAGCTGATTATCCAACAGGAGTCTGTCATTGGACTTGCGGCACTGTCGCCAGGAATTGAGCAACAAATTATGAAGTATCGATCTTGCAGCAGATTCTCGAGTTTTTCTGTAGTTTTCTGCCTCCAAAGCCGAAACTTTTTGACGAAGTCCTCTAATGGCCCCAAGCATGAACGCCAAGGACGCTTTCGTCAGCAAGGGAATTTGGGCCTTGAAATTCTCGGGCTCTGTGGGCTTTTTGGCTGAGGCTTGGACTGGTTCCTCAGGAGCGTCCTGAAACAGATGCATTGATGTTTCAGATTGGTACTTGAGAAGGCCAGTTTGTTTGTTCTTCCTTTTGGATTTTTTGGCGGCTGAAGATCGATGGTTTGTAGGCCTGTAGAGATCTTCGAGTGAGCCGTGTCGATGATGAAGCCGAGTGTTCGAAGGCTGTATTGGAGAGTCGAAGTGAAAACTTCGGTTGCCCAAAGGCTCTTCTTCTGTAACATTCATGCTTGAGCAATGCGGTTCCAGGTTGGAGGGACCTTCTGGAATTTGAGAGATGCTGGACTCAGTCTCCATCAAAGACGCGTTGGACAGTATACCAGAATCGAGCGTCGTTTCTGAAGTTGCTGGAGTAGCGACTCTTGAAATATTCGCAGAGCTGATTGGACTGGTAAAGTGGATGATGGGCGTCATGCGACTGGCTTCAGGCGCAGGCGTGCTGGTTCGGGGCATGTGCTGAGACATTGCTGAAGTCACAGTGAAGATGCTCCGCCGGGTCGCCGATGGCGACCTGCGGCTCGCTTCGAAGAACTGTGGGCTCGATAGCGTTGGAAGTAGATTTGGGAACAAGAAGGCATTGTTTCGGTGTTGAGGCTGCTGCGGAGGGGCCCTTGAAGGCGTTCCATTGTTGGAGGAAGTAGATGGCGTTGGTGAAGAACCTGGATGATTGCTGCTGAGGTTATTCATGTTCGAAATAGTTGTTTTTGGTGATGCACTTTCATTTTGGATGGATTTTGAAACTTGTGCGAGTAATCATGCCAACTATTTCATTTTTTCTGACGATTCTTGTGTTTTGATCTGCTATTCTGCTACTAACGTTTCTAAAATTAAAATGAATAGAGAATCGAAGCGGCTTTTTTGTGTTCGGTATAACTCAACCTCCGTTTTATTGTTGACATCTGCTAGAATCACGGATTTTACACGAACATTTTACATTGTATATTATATACAAGTCAATAGAACAAATATTCTACAATTGACAATAAAATACTAAACAAGATTTCATGAACCAGGTGAACAGAACAGGTGTAAATCGACTCTGGCTTAATCATAGACTATGACTATTTCAACGGTGTACACGGTAAAATATCGAGCTATAACTCTACGGACTAGCCACATTTTTACAAGTTTTGACTTTTGAAGTTTTTACGTTTTCTGAACGGATCTGAAGCACCGAAACAACTTGATAAAAAGGTATAATCATCATTTTCCTCCAGTCCCCTCGGGAGTCCAGTTGAGAATTTCGGTCCGTGAGCCTTTGACGGGTGACGATGCTGCAAGCTTCCCCTATTTGAAGTTGAATACGTCCAATGGCGTCAGCCTGCTGTTCATTAGATGCCTTGGCGACAAACGGTTAATGCGATGAAGAGTACATTATTCCCAACGTTGTTCGGATTAATTTTTATTCCATGTTAAATCTAAGGTAACAAATGAACGCTCAATACTTTCAGCCACAAAATCTAAAGCTCTTGCTGATTCAACTAGAACTTCTACTCACTCAGTAGAACCATTATGGGGAGCGGGGCTGGAGGCCTTGATTTGAGCGCTGCGATCCTTGAAACGAAGGGAGTGGGCGCTGGAGCCTTCTTGTATGCCATGGGCGTTGATGCTGTGGTCGGAGGAGCTGCTGGTCTCTTTTTTCCTGGTACCACTCGAACCTTAGCCTTTGACCGTGCCCGGCTCTGAAGGAACTCCAATGGGACTTGGGGCGGGCGCTTTGTTCTCCAGACTCCTCTTCTTCAACTTACCTCTGCAGGCTTGGTCTTGTTCTTCGACGTTATTGGGGAACAAGACTTGGTCTTGGTCTAGTATAAGTAGTCAGGGCTGCAAAAGTGGAGCATAAAACGCTGACGAAAAGTTGCTGGGTTGAACAGGTGAATTGAATATTAAAAGATGTTGGAGTATGTACCTATGCACGCACCTGGGGACCTGGTGGAAAAGTAAATAAACAATTTGATGATGCTACGTTGCGTGTTAAATGGCTTGAATGTTGCGCGGTCACTCGGTCATCCGATGAAAAAGATGCCATCATCATCATCATCTTGAGAGTTTGAAACAGGATTTCAGAAGATAACTTCAGAAGATGTATTCAGAATTCTGCACATGTGTAAACGCGCTTGCTCGTCACAGAACCGATTCATGAGTCTTTTGGTGACTGTGCAGTATCACTTTGAAGTTTGAAGTCTGATTATTCACACTTTTTCAGACGAGTGCTCACAGTACTCACAGTACCTTAGACAGTACCGTAGATTTCTTCATAAAACATAAAAATTGGAAATAGTAAACATACACCTGATGTATCAAAACTAGCAAAAAGAGCAGAAATGCACCCTTGCCGTTTTTGCGATTTTTTGACGTCGAAAAACTTTTTGTCTCGGATTTTCTTGATACTCGGCCTTAACATCAAGGGTCCAAAGGGCAATTCATGCGAGAAGTCCGTTCTTAAAAATGTCCCTTTGTTTGGCCACAGCAGCGTTTCAAAATTTCGATTCCCTATGTTGCACATGTTAAATTTTGGAAATTTTTACGTTTTTCGACCATAGCTCGGCCAACGGTTTTCCAAAAAAGGTGAAACTTTTCAGGGGCATGCAAGGGACCTATAAACTCCTGAAAAGTACCACAAGGATCTCCAAGGGTTAGCCACTTCCGAGATAAAGCGAGATTTATATAGGGGTCGAATTTGAAATTATCAGCGAAACGGCACGAAAGTCTGACATAATTTCAAAGTGAGCCGATCGACACGATCCTTCTTCGATTAACATTAATGACCCTGTGGTTTCAGAGCCCCCCCTTGGTCAAAGCCATCTGAGCCATCTAGCGCCCGCCAATTCCAAAAACTAGAATCTAAAACTCAAGCTTAACCATAGAATAACCCATTCCGTTTACTAGTTTATTAACTGAAAAACTCAATTCTAAAGTTAAACAACAACGTTCAACTGCTAATTGGTAAGTATCACAGATGGCGTTAGCTTAACATTAATCTTTCAAAACGCTCAATCAACACTCACACAACAAACCACAACAACAACAATCATACAACAAATTTCATAAATCCTTAAAACTAAAACATGGTCATCTGCGACTGGATCCTTCCTCTTCGAAATCAACAGCCACCGGCTCAGGCTTCATCATTAAACTGGCAGTGATGATGCGGGTGAACTGGCAAGCTCTAGGATCACCAGCTAGCGATCCGATCAGCGAACTCACAAGTGCTGAGTACTCCTTGTCAGTCAATCTTGAAATCAAAAAAGTTTCAACAGTATTAGCATCAAGTTTTCAAGACTGAAACCTTATAGAAATGAGAAAATTATTTACTTGGCAGAGAATTCCGACTGGAGCAACTGCGACCACATGGACAAGTTAACATTCTTGACATCGCTAGCCTTGGCACAACTGGCTTCGTCGAACTTGAGCTTCCGCTGCGACGCCTTCTCCAGCTCGTTCCATGCATTCATCAGGTCGTCGGGGTTGAAGGTCAGTTTGGTATCAGATGATGAAGCTCCTCCTACCGCTGACCTCTTGAACCGTCCATACGAAAAGTGCTCGCGAGCGGCGTAGTAGGGCTGAGGCGGCAAGTGGGAATGTTGACTTCTGTGACCTATTGATTCAAGGTTACATTAATATCGCATGGAAAATGTAAACATTGAACCTACTAGAATCTCGGGGCATTTTGACTTTGAACATTTGTTTTTAATGGGTCAAGGAATCATACGGTACTTTTGCCCATTAATTTCCACTTTCCTTTTCATCGTGCGGTTCGCCTGTATGTATGCACGCTTCGTTACTTTTTGCTTGTTTTTCGCAAGGTTCGTTGGTGCGGCTGCTCTCAGAAAAATCAAGTTTTTAAGAGCGCGTTTGCTGAGAGATCAAGTTTTTGAGAAAGATGCCAATCTGAAGTTATATCTTAACGATATCTTGGTTGCTTCAAAATCGACCACTTTCACTCGTATCTTGCTTCGAATGGGCAATTGTACCTCTAAATTAACCCTTTTTAAACTCAAATCTTTGATCTTATAGTTGCATCTTAAAACCCTTGTTTACTAGACCTCTCAGCTGTAAAACTGCATCTAATTTCAAGGTTCAAAATCCTCCCACTTACCCATGCTTTTAAGTCCCATGTAAGCCTTGAGCCAAACGGCCTTCAACTTGACAGCGGCGCTGAT
>JAQGBJ010003763.1:0-11787 GCA_034698345.1 Sphaeridia pumilis | reverse complement strand
GATTCTCCAATAGGCAGCTTGCAAATTGGACATGATTGGACACTACTATGGCAGTCGCCGCAAAATAAATGATGACTTCCAAGACAAGTGAAGATGGGCGGTTTGGCGACTTCGTTACAAACCGGGCACTGAAGAAGGTTCTCAAGCTCGGGTTGGTCAGCAGGTGCTTCGGAACCGGGAACAGCTTGGCCTTGACCCAGTGTCATCATCTGGTGCAAGCCAGATGGCGCGCAAGTGCTACAGTCTCCAGTTTCAGTCATGGTTCTAGTCTATAAAAAAGTATGTTTCAACTACTTGGAAATTCTACAGAAAGTAAGTGTATTTCCCGGGGTTGCACCAAAAGCTTATTGTGTATCCAAGACAACTTAAATTACAATATATTTTTTATTTCGTAGCTTCAATGTATCAAGAATTGTTATCAGAGAAGTACGCCTTTTCAGACATGTTGAAAGCATTGGCGCCACCTGGACGACCAATGATCATAAACGTCAGAATGGAACATCCCGACAAGAATGCTCATCTTCTTCGCGAAATCCTGGATCATCGTTGAAACCTGTATTCCACTATGACGCAAATCCTGGATCTCTTCTTATACCTGCAATTAGACGTCTGAGACGATCACGAATTCATGATGAAGACCATGACAATTGGCAGTTTTGACAGGAGGACAAGAAAGTTCATTTGCCGATTAACAACATTAGATAACGCAAGTTGCTGGGAATTTACACTTTTTGTATTCTTGCTTGTTTAAACCTTAACCTTAAATCCGCATTCTTTTCCAGTGTCGTCTGTTTGTGTACACAAACCTTTGCGAATTTTTCACACGACTCGGATTCTAATCTTGCCATCAGTGCAAAAAGCAAATGCATCTTTTGTGTCTTGTTCTTCAGTTTTTATGTTCAGCTTGGAGCCACGATTCTTGACTATAAATCACCATTTTGATACTCTTTGCAGATGCTGGATAAGAAAATTTTCGCATATATAAACCTCAGGATTTCGCAACACGGAGTCATTCAGCCAAAGACGTTTGAAGCGACTCATCCAGCAGTTTTTCTGAAATCTCAATTTTGTAAGCATTATAATCTAAAAGAAATTTTGAAATTCAAGTCTTCACAGAGACAAGACACTAATTCCACCTCTTTTTGAATTTCCAGCCCCGTTCAAGATGAAGTCCACTGGAGCCCAAACCGCCATTTTGGCCCTACTCGCCTTAGTCTTGCTCTGCAGCGCCTTCCAATTCCAAGTAGCCTCAGCCATGCCCGCTGTCCAAGAAGTTGAATTCGTGGAACACGCTTTTCCCGCCAACGACCGAGCCTACCAAATCTCCTATCCTGTTAAACAGGAGCGCCGCCAGGTGGACCTTCCAGACTTCCCGTTAACGGACGGCAACGTCGAACAAGCAATTCGCGCCCTGGAAACTGCGTTTGGACGTCGATTCTTCTGAACAATTCTACTTTTTTGTTGATTCGCCGTGTTAGTTACGTATATATTTCCAAGTCCTTAATGAATGTACAAATCTGCCAATTAAGCTGCCACCCCACTGACCTTAATAAGCGGTTAATAAAGGACTCTGTACAAGTTGATAACGTTACTCTTCTGCCTCAACAACGTTAAAGCCTTATCAGTATTCGGCTCTTATCCATCGAGAGTTTGCATTCACCGTAATCTGTACTTTTTCACCAATCTTCTACCAAATGGAAACCCATAAGGAAAGCTCATAAGAGAAACAAGTGCAAATGCCGTAACACCATTAAGAGATGATACACATTTTTGTGGGCCTTCTCACCTGTAATTAATTGAAGCACTCTCCATTAAAACGCCGTCAGTCAGTCAGTCAAAAAGCTTATGAATTTGTTTAGTGAAAATCTGCCTTGAAATCATATACAATTAAATGACACGCACTTGACATTATAGTCGAGTCAAGTCTTTGTTGACCTACACACATTTTGGCAAGGACAATATAAGAAAGCTTCGAAGCTAAAGCTGAAGAACGTTTATCTTCGGTCTACTTGCATCTACGAGGTTTTTTGACGAGTTTTCGGAAATTCTGAAAGTTTTGATTCAAGTTTCCAAAATTATTATTGTGGGTCATAAAACGTGTGTATCAAAACCAAATCTGCAAACGGTACCGAATTGAAGTATGCCAAGCCAATCCACACACTTGATGAACGTGTTAAAAGTTGAGAAGGTCGAATATCTGAAACAAATTGTTGGACCGACAGAGATATAGATTTACAAGAGGCGGAAAACCGCCGTTATTAATATCTCTGCCAAAAACTTGGCGAATTATATGATTTTGATGTTCATCGGCTGAAGAAGTTGGTCATTTTAGCCGGATCGATGGCATATGCGGAACCAGAATGTGGAGGGGGAGCAGGAGAGGAAGTTCCATTTTGTGGTATTAACGCTGTGGCGAGATGAGATCTTGTTCAGGAGATCAAGATGGTTGAAAAGCGTGAAATAAATATATACGCTGATGATGATGGTCAGGAGATGTAAAAAAAGTTAAAGATGCATGAGTTGCAGTTGGCCAAAGCGCTGGTGGATCCGAGAGCGCGGCGCGATGCGGTTCCGTGCTCCTTATGGCCGGCCTGTCGACAGACATAACAATCAGAGCAATTATAATTAACGCCGGAAACTACATGTGCAGTAGGACGTAGATATGTATTACTTGATAGTAGAGCCATAAAATCCGAGGAGCAGAAGAACAAGACCATAAGATCAAGTAGGTGCAATTTTGTAGGTCCTCCAATGGCCACAAGTGCATAGGGGTCGGGGGTAAACCGCTATCCCTTGGTCGGAAACTTGCAGCACAAACGTTCGAGAACTGGGTGAATCAAGAGAGATTTTGGTAATTGTGAAAAAAATAATCTCATTATTAAAGACCACCAAGCACACAGGTAAAACCTCAAGTCGAACTAATCGTAGAGTCATTGAGAGCCCTGAAGTTGAAGGTGAAGGTTGTCAGCTGAACTTGGTCTGAGGAGAGAACCTAGAAGAAATCAGAAACACACAAGTTTTAAAGTGCCTTAAGGACTTGGTAAATATATCAAAATGCCCGCCATCCCGTCGTCGTGTACCTCGAGGGCCTTGAGCCTGGCAGTGTTTTCCCTGGTGTGCCTCGGCTGCAGTGTAGTACTTGGAAACTACCACCAGACGGCCGCAGTGTACCCACAGGCTCAGCAACAGCAGTACTATGCAGTTCCAGCCGCCCAGTACCAACAGCAGTACCATCAGCAACAGGCCGCTTCCGATGACCATCGGGTCGTGGACGAAAAGGACTATGACGTCGGAGGCTTCTCCTACTGGTACTTGTGCATGCCCATCATCCTCATCCCATTGTTGCTCCTCCTCTGCACGCCCTTGATGTACAAGCCTTTGGACCCACATCACGGTTGGGGTGGCCTTGAATACGGCGGTGGTCAAGGATACGGTGGTTTCGGAGGACATGGAGGACACGGAGGACACCACAGAATTGGAGAGACTTCGCAGGAAGAAGATGTCCAGGAACGAGTGTTGAAGAGCATTTCCAGCAGTCCCGCCAAGAAGAGCAAGTAAGTTGGGGAACTGAAATCTGAAAAGAGGTTAAGATCATTTGTTACAACGTTGAGATACTAATTGGTTGGGGGTTTTCGCAGAAAATCGAACAACTCGACCACGCAAGGCTAACTGTGTTCCCTTCATGAGGACTCACCCCGAGTGCCTTCACAATGTAACATGAGCTCTGGTAGTTGATAGTAATTTATTACTTATTTATGTAGACTAACTGAAATGTATTTAATTCCAATTAATATGTTCGTCCTTGATCTGTTAAAAAGCATGATTTGGTGTAAAGCTCAATACGGCAGCTGTGCTGCAGCAAAAAGTCTAAAGTATGTGTAATAAATTCTTTGTAACTAATCTCGAAAACAGACGAGTTTTGCAATTAGCCGAAAGACTATCCTTAGGTCACTTTGTACACTGTGGAGCTTGCAGCTAAATAGGTAACTAATAGGTTCATCTCGATATGATCACAATTTCATGATGACGAGGCTTTAGTCGCTCTTCTTCAGGGTGTCTCTACTATCTCGAACTTTTTGGTAGTATTTAGCTCCTAGTAGTCCAGATAATCTGTAACAAACCAAAGCCATTGTTAGTTGCATGGATTCTACGCATTTTTTCTGAATTCAGTATTAAACTAATCACTCACCGGGCAGCGATAAAAGGCTGGTAGGAGAAGAGGTACATCAAGGGGATTACAGGCAAGAGCCCTTGCCAAGATTCGTTCAGCTTGTTTGCCATCGCTACAACGCACAAATAACCACATCGTTCTGCTGTAAGCCTTCGGTCGGTGGATTGCAT
Source organism: Sphaeridia pumilis (assembly GCA_034698345.1). Classification (NCBI taxonomy): domain Eukaryota; kingdom Metazoa; phylum Arthropoda; class Collembola; order Symphypleona; family Sminthurididae; genus Sphaeridia; species Sphaeridia pumilis. The sequence goes on along the minus strand of JAQGBJ010003763.1, from coordinate 7,446 downwards.
GTCCTGATTGACTTTCTAAATACCAGTTTGGCAATGTTAATTTGCAATCGTCATGAACGCTTTGGATACCCAAGGTTTTATCTCTAAATGCATACCTCGCCAGGTTTGTTAGTGAATGCGTTGGTCAGCACTCCAGAGAATACAGGGCCTGGACACAACATGGTGATATCGATGACATGGCCGAGTTCCACACGTAGCCCTTCAAAGTAACCCTGTTCAACAAACGAACATCAAATCAACCCTATTGCATCAAACACAAGATTACTTGGTGCTTTTACTGCTTACATGTAGAGCATGCTTGGAAGCAGCATACGTTCCCGAATTCGGAATTCCAATCTTCCCCCCAACGCTCGACACTACTACAAGCTGACCACTACCATTCTTCAAAAAGTGCTTGACGACAATCCTGTTCATGTTCACCACAGCAAAGACGTTAAGCTCAAACAAGTCCTTGTCAACTTGAATATCAATGTCGTGCCAGTGGGCTCTTTGGGATCTTCCAGCGTTGCTGACCAAGACGTCAAGCTGAAATATAAACATCACAGTCAAGTCATATACCTCCAAAACCCGATACCACGAATACAAAAAGTTATTACTCTTCCAAACTCTTTGACAATCTTGTTAAGAGCTTCTTCATGAGATCCCATGTTCAACATATCAAGGGGCAGGACCAGGATGTCCTTTGCTGTCAGTTTTCTATTAAGCCCTGAAATCCAAAATTCATCACAACGTTAACCCAAGTTCAAGCGCATTCAATGTCCATAGACTCTTCGAAAGTACACACCCAAACACTCTTTCTTCACTCTTTCAAGCTCTTCCGGTCTTCGGGCAGACAACACCAACTTCGCTCCTGCTTTGGCCAGCTCTTTAGCAATCGCTTCTCCAATTCCACTTGACGCTCCCGTGACCCAGGCCACTTTGCCATTGTATGCATTTTCTGAAAAAATCAAATCAGTAAGAATTACTTTCTTTTCAAGAACTTTGAGCTTCGAAAACAGAAACCGCTTTTTTCAACTTTACTAACCTGGAGTCTTGCCAAACTTTGTCGACAGAAACGTCATAATATCAGAATCTGTCAAAAACATTATCGCCAGACATATCGAATAGAACGTTACAACTAACACAGCTATCAAACTCAAACAGCACTCCATTGTTAAGCTGGTTTTCCCTGGTTTGATTGTCAAAATTTCAAGAAAATCTCTCAGCAAAGAATAAGCCGGTATACTGCGTTCCTATCACACCTTTTGCCTAAAACTGATCCAATCTCTTGATAAACTCAATCATTCTCAATTTAACTGTTCAAATAATCTCAAATTTTGAAGTCAAAGGTTAAGTTTCAAGGTCAGCACTTGAGAAAATCATCAGAATCTTTCAGGAGAAAATCTCACTCATCCGCTCATGTTTACAAACTCCAAGGTTCAAGTATGCCGCGGAGCCAAGGATATCTCGCAGTTCCAGAAACCGTGCTGGAATCTTGAGCAGGTTTTTTCCAATTAAGGGACGCGCGAGGGCGCGAGTGTAGTAGCAATATTTTTTATGGCTGCAGAGGTGAATCTGGTATTCTCTTTTAATTCTTACTTGGGTTGTGGGATAGATATGCGGTTAAGTCACTAGATATTGCAATTTATAATTCATGAAGATTCCAAATCCAGCATGGGAAAGAAAGGACGTTGGGGCTTTGAACGAGGAAAACAAGGAATACACCAAGGTAAACTTCAAGTTCTAACTCAAACTAAGTGACAGGTATTATGGGCGTCGTTGATGTCAATCATGGACTAAACTCGGTACGAATTTTCAATGCAGGGACTGATTGGTTGACACAATTCGATATATTGATATTGATTACATATGTAGAAGCTTAAGGATATATTTCTCAAATCAATATTCTGCGGCTTGATGGATGGCCGTGAGACATTCCCTGGTTGCTACTTTGAAAACTCGTTTGCAAAACAAACTTGAGGAGAGCCGGACAACGTCGAAGCTTTTGACATGATTCGACATGAGAACGCCTTGAACCAAGCTGGTTGATTACTTTTAGGCTTTTAATTAGTTGATGACTTTCGCAATACAGTTGTCAAGTCGACGGGACAAGCGAGCATTTCGACTCTGAGGACACGTCAGTTCTCTATCGACAGTCGACAGTGCTGAATTCAAGTCTCTTTCCTCCAAGTAAACTGTTTCCGATGGAACTTGCGAGCACAGCTGGAATCTTTATTCGAAAAGTTCAAAACATTTTGAAATGTTTAAAACGAAACCTGCGACGGACAGTAACTGGCCCTTTGAACTGGTTCAAGTCTTTGACGTTCGAAACTGCGGTTGGCTACAATCTGACGTATCTCCGCCTCTTCTCACTCACCACCGGCGTTTCCATTGGTTTCGTCGACAATGTCGTTTCCGTCGACACGAGCTTATTCAAGCGCATCTTTTGGACTGCAACTCTCAGCGTTGTAGGGCTCCGCGCTTTTTTCGTTGCTGGCGCCGTGACCTTGAGTTTGACGGTCGACCGATTCTGGAATCCATTCTTCTTGCCCTTGTATTTGGCAATTCTGGGTTTGTGTTCAGCTGTCAGCTGTATCGGATATGCCGTCTTTTCTTGCGAACCCGGCTGCTTTGCAACGACGTGGAATTTCATTCTCAAGCACAAATCCACAGTCAAGTCACCCAGAATCGTTATTTGGTTCATTTGCATCGTGACGCCGGCATCGTGGGTATGTACCATGGCTATGAATATTCTGTTGGCCCTCAATCCAAATTTGGTAGTTCAATTCCGCTTCGCCGTGACGTGGGCGCTGGAACAAGGCTTTTTGACCCTTGGACCGACCTACTACGTGCTCGTCGCCATTTCGACAGTCGCTGACTTTTGGTCTTTTTTTAATGCATCCTGTATAGGTTGCAATGTAGGCAATTGTCATATGTTGTTCTTGGAAACGTGGACGAGCGTCATGAAACAGCTAATGAACAGGTAAATGCGACAACTTTTCCGTTTGGAATTTTTAATTTCCGCTGATTTTTATTTGTAGATGCAAGAAGAATATTTCAAACAGCGGCGTAACACACGTCTGGCAAAGGCTTCAGGAACTTGTCATGGCTATTCGAGTTTTCAACACTTGCAGCTCGAGCGCCATCTTGTTCATCAAGTTAAACTGTTTAGCTTTTGCCGTTTTCTTCTCATCTGCCATTTTAATTTTGGATTTCCGTGGCAATTTCCTTTTTCTGGCCATCACGTGCTACGGAAGCATAATTAGCAACATCGGCTTCCCGGCAGTATATCGTCGCGCCTACGGTGCCAGCTCAGGACTACAGAGGGCGAAACGGGAGCTGCTCAAATTCCGACTGTTGGATCGGAGACTTGTAGCGATTTCGACCAAAGGCGTTCAGGTCGGCAGCTTTCGCACCTTCGAACGCGAGTCGAACCTCATTTTTTGGGATTTCATCATCAAACAGGTCATCAGTGTTGTTCTGCTCTAACCTGGAAAGAATGGGGTTTGGAAAAGGCTGACTTTGACTTGAGATTTCTTTTGGAGATTTTGGATGTTTCTGCAAAAAAGTTTTTCAACGTTCATTATATATATGTATTTGTTTGCCTGTATTTGCTATTGATTGTAAGACATGGACTGTAGGCGCTATAATGAATAATGAATTTTTGATGCCTGGGCCTGGGCTGATTTCTCAGTAAAGTTGGAGCAGTATTTTCAGGTATATATTTCGGTTGTTGACTTGTCGAGAGAGCAAAAGGAGAGAGCCGAAAATACTTGACAGCTAGCAGGGTTTAGCTATAGTTGCAAAATTGGCTCGTGGACAGAGTCAAACCTCTCGACATGATTAAAAACACGCCTTAAAAATTTATCCATTTTATTACTCGGGATTTTAATCAAGTTTATAGCTTCATAACAATTGCAAAATCAAACAACAAAAAACCTTTTACAACTCGAACGTTTCAACAAAATCCAGCAGAATCTCTGGCGTGATATCGCTCCCACCACAAACAACGATAACGATCGGTCCAGCCTTGGAATCGAATCCCTTCTCCTCCAAAATGCCCGGCAAAACTTCGCTGTACACTGTCGCCAAAGAGATGCCGCAAGATGGCTCCACTAGGATTCCATGGTCATCTGAAATATCCATACTTTCGTTATGAATAGCTTCCTTCAAGTCTATCACAAAAACTTGACCTGACCTGCAAAACGAACCACGCCCCTAACAGCCTCTTTATCCGGAAGAAAGTGGGAAATCACATTGAAATCCCCGCGCTGAGCCAACTCCAACAACTTGGGCGTCACCGAATTGGCTCCCAGCGTCTTGGCGACGCTCAAAGGCTTCTTTTCAACGATTTTGCCAGCTTGAACCGACAGGTGGAAGCAGTTTGCAGGCTCAGTTTCCATTGCCACTATCGGAACGTCCTTCCAACCTGAAGCACATCCGAAGTTTTAATTCCATTAATTTAACACGTTGCAACGAAGCCACAATCAAGTACCTACCTGCAACCTCAAGCCCTTGCAGCATTCCCGTCAAGAGGCCGCCACCTCCCACAGAAACTACAAAGCAACAAGGCTTTTTCCCGCCAAGCTGCTCTTTGGTGCTCAGAACGATCCCTGTATACGCTTCCCTGTAATGAAGTAAACAGCGGTTTGAAAAAGGTCGAGGTTCAGTTTGAACTTGGCGCCGAGCGCGCGCGCTCGCTTACCAGAGTAGCGGGTCTTCATAAGGATGAATGTAGCCGACTTGCGGGTCTTTGCATTCTTCCAAAGCTTTTTCGTTAGCTTCATGCCAGTTGATTCCACCCACCTGCGTTTTCGAACTCGCTATTTCTAAAATTTCACTTGAAACTTATAGATTTTTGAAGGATTTTTCCATACCGTCACAGTAGCGCCATATTCTTCACACTTTCTCAACAGCCTTGGCGGCACGTACGTTGGAACGTAGATGTGACACGGAAGTCCCAATTTTGCAGCAGCGTAGGCAGTGGCCAAACCTGCGTTCCCGCCAGAGGACGTTACGAAGCGTTTGCAGCCGGCTTTGGCTTTCTGAAAACGACATGCATTCAAGAAAAATAAGAACCAAGATTCCAGAATGCCAGAATTGAAAGTTACTTACAGCAGTGCAGGTCAAGGCCATCCCGCGAAGTTTGAAAGATCCTGAAGGCTGCGTGCATTCTAACTTCAAGTACACTTCCCGCCCAGCTATGTTTGAAAGAGGCCGGCTGAAGATCAACGGCGTTTCGATGCTGATTGGTTCCGTGTTCATTGTGTCGAAATGATCTGAAATTGTGTAAAATTCTGGATTTGTCTTTGTCAACAAAGGTCCTCTCATCGTCAAATGGGAAAGTAAGACTGAACGTGATGTTCGATACGATGTTGGGGACTGAACGTTCACAGCTTCTTAAGATCCAGATTCATACGAAGATTGCAAAGTATTGGTGACCTTGAATCCAGATTCTGTAATCTGTTAGTATCAAGGTTGTCCATCGATAATCTTAAAAATCTGTGTCACATATTTAAAAGTTTTAAGATTAGGATAAAAGAAAAGATCTGGTGAAACGTTCGAAGAGGCAGGTCCATCGAGTACGCGTAAACTTGATGACGCTCTCGGCTCAAACGAGCAGGAGCGGGAAGGACTCGTCATCTTGTTTTCGTCTTCAGAGAAAACTTATCAATGTTTACATGTACTTGTGTGTATTTAGACGTGCATTAGTTAACATTAGGGCGTGAATCTGTTGTTGGTGACATTTGATTTAGATTGAGTTGAAAAACTGTCATAAATTGATAATATATTCAGTGTCTTCATTACGTGAAGCAATGTGCCGATAAATGGGAAAACTGGAAGATCTATACATAAGGAATAGTGACGGTAGAAAACATTTGTAAGTTTCAAATTTAGTTTAAAGTTTTGAAGGATGACAACTGGAAATTAATAAACTTTAGTGTCATTAAAACCATCTTGTTCTTTGATTTTCAGGCTGGGATCAGGTGATCTTGTGGAGAGGAACATGAAAAGGCACTGACAAGGAAAACCGTGAAAACTGCAACCATAGATCAAAATGCAGCTGGCACTTGATTGCCAGTCGGAAGACTTCCAGGTCTTATGGGACCCGTCGAGGGAAGACTTTACGCCGTGCTTCCTGTACCTGTGCCTTGAAATGCCATGTTATGCCCTACTGGCCATAAGTTCGGCGTATTACATCGGAAAACGAAGACTGAGCTACACTTGTTTCAGCGCTTGGAACTCGCATCAATCTGGAATAATTTACACGCGGTCACTAGTTGTCAGTCTGTTGGCGATCCTGCCTGTTTGCTGTTTCATGTTACGGTTTGCTCTTCATGGCCGGATAAGCCTTGAAGGTTTTGTAGTGGCTATCAAGACTTCCACATGGATCCTTCATTTGTTGTACATTTTGAGGCTGAAACGAGGAGTTTCTTTCAACACTCGAGGACCGAAGCCGATAATTGTCTTTTGGCTTCTGACGGTTGTGATGACGGCGATAGTAATGCGGTCCCGGTACCTCGTCTATGATAATGACCACCGAACGGCTTTGGCGGACACTGATGACCTTTTGTCGAAAGTCTGGTTGTGGGAATCTTGGTTGGAAGCCTTGCTGCAAGGGGTGTACCTGCTGACGTTGATACCTGGAGACTTTTTGCTGGAAGAACGGCACTACAGATCCATCTACACGGATCTAAGAGGAGCACATGACAGTCAGCTGTTTCTTAACCAAGAAGCGAACTCGTACGTGGGATTCAATGACGACGATCAGGAAATGGAGCTGGGGACTGCTAAGGAGAGTACCGGTTACATGGATCTGCTCTTCTTTGGATGGGTGTCGCCGATGCTTCAAAAGGGATCTTGTGGATTCTTGAGGAACCCGGATGACTTGTTCGATCTTCCGTATTACTTGAACACGTCGTATATAGCAAAGTTGTTTCAGACATGGAATGTTGGAGAAGGCAGATCACTGTTGAAGACACTACATACTTGCTTTGGATGGGAGTTTTACTCGATCGGAATACTGAAGTTGATGTCGGATGTTCTGGGGTTCTGTGGGCCGGTGCTGCTCAACTGGCTTGTGAGCTATGTGGAGAATAGTGAGGATAATGATTCCTACGAAGGGTATTTCTATGTCGGTGGACTGTTTGTGGTGACAATCTTGGGTAAGTTGAAGTTGTTTTGAAAGGAGTGCTAAAGTATCAGATTTTAACAAAGTGGGTTTGTGTTTCAGGTGCTCTTTGCAACGCTCATTTTAATATGGGCATGGCTGAAGTCAATCTGAAAATCAAAGCGTCGTTGGTTACTGAGATTTATCGAAAGGTCCTAAGCCTGAGGACGTATGACCTACAAGAGTTCACGAGTGGTGAAATCATAAACTTCTTAAGCTGCGATACTGCTAGAATAGTCAATTCTTGTGCAAGTTTCCATGCGTTTTGGAGCCAACCTCTTCAGGTTGCGATAGCT
>JAQGBJ010003762.1:0-11803 GCA_034698345.1 Sphaeridia pumilis | reverse complement strand
TTGGTGCAAGATTTGAGTATCAAAAAACTTTTTAAATTTTTAGTTGTTCATCTCCTTAATTCCCAACACCTGCTAAAGCTCCCGCTCCCGCTTTAAAACGCGGGCATTAATCACCAAACCCTTGTCATTTTTCACTTGATCCAACAGAAAGCCAAGATACAAGAATTAGACAAGAGAAAAATTTGCCAAAACACTTGACATGCGCGCACATGTCCGTTTCTTAAACTGCAGTTGCACAGAGTAAAACATGTGCTGTCAGCGCCAAGAGCCAGGCAACTCAACACTGTGACCTTTGACCCGTTAAAATTTTAGTTCAATTTTTTCCTCGTCCCTAACGAATCTAATGAAGAACAAAACACTTGGCTTCTAATGACTTGTTTCTACTTGTAACTCATCAACATTCCTAAGCTTGTTCAAAATACATGTTCACTTCTCTCCTGCTCACCCTGCCTTCTTACTCCTTTACACGGCTCGCTTCTCCCCAGCTTGGCACTTTACCCGTAGAAATTATTCAGTTTCGCAACCACTGGAACGGCATGTCCTCCCGTCCCACGAGATGCTAAAAAAGCATGACATTCTTCCGTCACTCTCTCACACACAAGATGGCCCGCATCCACTCGAAAAAGCATCGAGTCTGACTCAAGTATTGAGACGACTTGAAATTGCCTTGCCGGGTATCGTGTTACCCGAAGTCGGGGCTATTAAGTAAACTTGGAGGAAGAGATGCCAATGTATTTGGTCGTCCACGTCTGCTGGCATGTTTTGGGAAATTTGTGGACATTTAATAGCAATGACATGTTTGTTGGTAAGAGAGCGTGGAATACCCGGCTATCGGGTTTCACCGCAGAACATGTTCAACCTCCCACAAATATGCGGGATATGACGGCCATTAGTGAAGGGTGAGGGGGGGGGGGGTGTTGGGAATACCAAGTGTGTACAGTGTGTTAACGTTCATGGGGATTTAAGTCCAAGAGTATGTGGCTTTAGCAGTGTTGGCTTTTTCGAAACATTCTGGAAAGAGCCCCTTCAAAGGCGATAAGTCGCGGGGGTAAATTAGAGATGTGTGGGGAGGAGAGGGAATAGTTATCGGAAATCGGAAGAGCTTATCGTTAGTTTGTTTTACAAGAACAAAACATTATGGGATGAGGAAATGGAATAATGGCTCTCAGTCAGTCATTGAGTCAGTCAGTTTCTCCTTCAACTTTTCACAGTGGTGGTAAATGGAAAGGTTCCAAAATCTGATAATAGGAAAACAAGCGGAATATTTATATTCCCTGAGGAGGAAGGAGAAGAAACAAGTGAAAATACCCGCCGCCAGCCCTTGTCACTTGCCACCTCATCTATTTCCCCTTTAACTTGACAGAAATGTATTAATTTAACCGCAAAACAGCAGAGTGGTATTCAAGCGGGAATTCTTGAAACGTGTACTGTTTACTGTGTTAAATTATTGCTGTATACGTATTTGAGCTGCTGCGGGATACGTGGCGATTAACGAGGAATTGATGTAAGAGCTTAATGCCGTTTTGTAAAAAATTCAAGATTTAAAACTGCTTGGCAGTTCGACGTTTCCCAAGCCTCGAAATGAATAAAAGAAGAACAAATTCTGAATTCTGTGGTGCTCAAATTAGCTTCGGTCTTTGGTTTAATTAAAAATTCATGGCCCAATTAATCGGTGGCATAGAGTAAACAAGAAGAAGGAATTTTTCAATGTAATTGAAACCAAACACACATGTCGCTGTGTGTAAATAAATCTTGGCCTAAATCAGCTCACGTTCTTGAGCATTCTTCATTCCATTTCAAAATTCCTAAAGCCTATATTTATATACACAAAAGCGTGTTGATTCCTCTCACAGGATCCTAAGCCTATTATCTTGTAGCTTTGGATGAAAAGATGATTTATTACGCTGCCTGCCCCTATTATACGGTTTTATAGCGTTTTATTATACGCGCCGCTGCCGTTTCCGACAAGGGTTGAAAAGAGCATTCATTTTGCCCCTGGAATTATATACTACGGTGGCCGTCGGTGTCTCTTATAATATTTATTCAAGCTGTTATATATAACAACAATGGCTATTTTAAGAAATATTATGACGCTCCTCCGCTACTTAATACTGATTTTGTATGGACAAAAGAGCCCGCGCGCTGCGGCGCGCGGAAAGGGTTCGTTCGTGAAGACGGAATGTTTTTTATGAGGAAAAGAGGAATTACTCCATGTGTAGGTTGTTTATGAGGTTTTAAACGGGGAAATGATAGTTGGTGAACTATAAAAGCATCAAGCGCGCAGATGCTGTCTGACAAGGCTAATAGTGCACACATATAACGTTTGATGTAATTATAAAGCTTGTTTACCTTGGCGGTCCATCCTTTTGTTCGGCGGCTCTGTCTCTCTGTCGGCGATTTTTGAACCAGTTGCTGACTTGCGTTGTGGTGAGTCCGGTTCCTTCGGCGAGTTCGCGCTTTTCGCGCGGCGAGGGGTATGGGTTGTGCTGGTACCATTCGCGGAGGATTCCGCGCGACTTTTCTTTGAAGCAGTACGAAGTCTCTTCGCCGTCCCAGATTGTCCGGGGGAGGGGGAACTTTCGGCGGACGCGGTATTTTCCTGTGGGGGTTGCAAAATGTTAAAAATCTGATGCTGAATAAGGTATTCGATGAGGACTTGCGAATTTCAACGTACCGACAGCGCCCAAAGGCCTCCCGCGCAACTTTTCCGCTTCGATGTAATGCGCTTTGAGCCAAAGCGTCTGAAGTTTGGGGTGGTTGTGGGGGGAGAATTGGTGACTTTCAAGGATTTTGTAAAGTTCTTTGAAGTTGCCGCGCTGGAAAGCGACGACTGCCTTGGCTTTGAGTACGCTTTCGTTCTTTTGGAGTTTGTCGCAGTTGGGGAGCGACCAGAGGAAGCGGGCGAGGCGGTCCATGTTTCCGGATTGCTGGAGGACTTCGCAGACGCAGGCGACCTGGAAGAAGCGAAGCGAGTTTAAATTTTATTTTTGTCTGCAATTATATAATTCAGCGCGACGACCGGATTTCAAAAGCGGTTGAACTGATATTTTGTTGTATTAAAGTGCCGTTTAAAAATCTTGTTCATTTCCGCGGAAACGTGAATAGATTAATTGAACATTAAGAGGAAGGGTTCAAAAAGTATTCGAAAGCACCCACCTGTTCCTGTGTGAACCCAAAACTGGGCAACGCCGTGCTGGGCGACGGAGGCCCCAACCCAAGTGCCCCGGGCGACGTGACCGATGAAGTCAGCCCCGGGTGCCCCATAAGCCCCGGCCCTGATAACAGCCCTACGTCCGCCATACTTCCCAAAATCATTTCACTTCTATGAGTCCAGGAACCAAAAAATGTTTTTCCTCGCTGAAGTTCCCTGAAGTCTTGTTTCGTTCGGCGATTATTTTATCCAACTTCAGTCACTATATTTTAAATTCCAGAAGCACTAAACTTTTATTAATCCAGGCTTAGTGTCAAAACAGTGGACACTTTTACACAGTAGCTTTAGTGGAAAGTGAATACTTGAAGCCACTTATGAACTGGGAGCAAGACGTCCAACCTGAACCACATTCCACTTGGAACTGACACTTGCTCGGTCAAGTTGACCGATTTAAAGGGTTGATATCGGAGTATCTGATGATGTTGGATTCCACAGTAGCAACTTGAGGTGATATCTGATCCAGTAGATGTGACTGACTGAGCTGCCTTGAGCTTCAAGAGGTCCAGTCACCACCGTAGCTGATTCTTGTCTAAACAGATTCGACATGGGTTTCTCTCGCTTATTCGATTCAGGTTTTGGTGGTGGTGTTGGTGAAGGGATCAGGAGCTCTTGGTCGTTTCGTTGATGGGTTTCGTGGTCATAGTTGCTGGGAGAATCGACTCCAACCAAGGTACTCTTGAAACTGTAGGAGCTGAAAAGAGGCAACTTTGATGCATACACAGAATGGGAAGGAGGAGAGAATATTCTGTATGTAATTGGGATGAGGATTGAGTGGGTTTGTGTATTGTGATCATGCAAGACCATGAGATTCTTACCTAATGTTTTTAGTTCGTGTAGTTTCAGAAGAGAGCCGTCGGGGAAAATTGTTTAACGCATAGGGGCTGTCACGCCGGGCTATTGAATCCGAGGCGCTTATTGGAGGAGGGCGCGCGGAGCTGTGGAGCCTCCGCCCGAAACGGAAGGAGCGAGCGGAGCAGGAGCCAACTGCAGCGCTCCTGGCGGAGGAAGGTTTGCCCTCGAAGGTGTGCGTGGTAGGTAGGAAGGGGGGAGTCTTTGAATTTTGCAACGCTGCGCTGCGCGCTCGCGCTTCTAAGTAAATACACGTAGTTTGAATTTAAGCTCGCATCTTTCACAAGAAATGGATGACGAAAATTAAGGCTGCTGAATGACATGGGTTTCGCATTATTTGCAAAATTTTAACATTTTATACCATTTCTCAATTTTTTTGCAAAGTTCAATGTGTATTGTGTATTTCAATTTTACAGCCATAAATCTGGATAACACCGACAGAAAAATTCACTTGCGTTAAAGGAAATACAGCGATCTTATTGTTGTGTCAGAAAAATTCTGGTTCGTTTTAAACGGCATTTTGCTACGACATTTGTGCCCAGCATAATCGATGTAGCTCATCCATTTTATATTTTTCACCACCACCAGGTGTGAAGACTACACACCAAATTTTAATTGAACAAGATAAATCATGCCCGCGATCCTACAATTTCCTTGTCTTCATCATAAACGGAGCACGACGGAACTGACTGTGGTGAACCAGCGGACAAACAAGGCCATTTCAATTTCCTCCAACATGTTTTTAATGGCTAAAAGTTGGATGATCATTCATGAAATCTACTTGGTCGCAGGTGAGCCATTATTGAATTAACCCGCATCACCTCTTCGATCCATGTTCATAACACTTTTTTCTACACAAATTAAATACATTATGATTAAAGAGCTCAGAGCTGCTCCAAGAAGGTACAAGGAACAAGAGTGTTTTGAACGTGTTTCAAATTTTATAGATCCTTTCTCACCTTATCGCCACCTTTGCCCCCGTGATTTTGATAAAGCGTTGTTGATGCTTCGTCATCACTCCAATTACTTTTCTCATTGATTTCCCCAACCCCATAACAACTTCAAGTTTGTTTGGCTATACAAGAAGTGGGCGGTGGTTCTGGGTGTGAAAGTGTCTTGTGTGGGCTTACGAAATTACCATTTCTCACCTCCCGTCTTAACCCTTTAATAATAACAACAATAACAAGGGCCTCCTGGCTTACAAACTTGTAAATATATTATTGAGTAATGAATATTTGTGAACATTTTTGACACCCAATTTCTTGAAGATTATTATATATTATATTTTGGCCTGTTCAGGGTGCTTTTTTCCATGTTCTTTTGGTTTCTCTCACCTCACCCTTGCCCTGACTTCATGCTTGCTACACACCACCAGGTGTCTTTGAAAAAAGCTCATCTCATTTTGGGTGAATTAACTTACATTCAAAATACATGTGTCCTGAAGAATGACTTTTGGATTCTTGCAGCGAGGTATGAGGTTGGAGAAGCTTTGAAAATATATTACGTGTCACAATGGCTATTCAAGTAGGTTCAGAGCCAATATTTTTATTATAGACATTGAATATTCAACTGGCTTTTGTTTGTGGAGCTTTGAATATCCATTGCGGGATCATATCGGTTTTAGCGGGAATCGACTCTCGGAGTATTACACGCCTTGTAAAGCGAATTCAGAAGCCCATTTACTTTGGTGTTTCCTTGAAACGAAATATATATAATACTGTTAACAAAGGTGCGATAGTTGGGGCGTTTTGTTTCCCTTTTGAAGTTGGAGGGTACGTGCCCCTATTTATCGGTGCATAATAATGATAATAACAAGTAGTAGACAAAATCCGAATGGAACCCTAATAAACCCGGCGCACACCTTCCCCGTAGTTAACTTGAAAAACTCATTGACAAAAGAGGAGAGCGAAAGAGATTGAACGACCGCAAAAATCAATAGCGCCGAGTCGGTTGGAAGAGCGCCGTTGGTTTTGAGGTATCTCCCCGCCCGCTCGGGTACTTCGCTCGGCGCTAATTGCTTGCCTGTACTGTAGCATTGTAGCTACCTGGCCAACTTGGCCTCCATCGTTTATCATCCTTCGACAAGCTTGTAAAGTGTTTGTTTTCCTAACTTGAACACATGTTTCCTTACTGGAGTTGGAGGGCCGTGAATGGATTTTGGAACACTTTTTCTTCGTATACTTCTGTATATAGCCTTCGCCCATTGTGGAACTTTGTCAATGGTCGCGAGATGTAAACGATAGCAACTTTTGTCTTGTCGGAGCCGTCGTTCCGCAGTTCATTTTTCGAAATTGTGTCCATTGTTGAGTAGATGAACTGCCTTCTTGTTGGGCTGAATGACTGACAAACGCTGTGCATATTCTTCTTGGTATTCAGGTGAAACAGGTAATAAAGGGGAAGAAAGCAAAGATGAACTACCATAGGAATTATGGAGAGAATTATATACGGCGGACTTGATGGTTTAGTCGCTGTTGTGGGCTTTTCTGAGTCCGAATATAACAAAACAAAACCAGGTTGGCAACAAGAAAAAGGGCTTTCACCAAAACTAAATGTAAAAGAGCAGCAATAGCCCAAAAACCTTAAGTAGAAGGCAGATAGATGAAGAATTACATGGACAAGAATGTACATTTGTTCAAGGCAATTTACTCCATTGTTGCGGGGATTACATGCCTTGTTATAGGGGTCTCAGCTGCTGGACTGGGCGATGGACAACAATAGAAGTGGACAATCGAGGTACGGATGATATTGGTTGGTGTGAGGAGGACTTGTTGAAGGCTTTTGGAAGGCACGCTTTTGGTATCAAATTTTGCAGGGTTCTGTTTTTTGAAAAGTCTGTTATGGAAACGTGTATGGGGGAAGTTGCAGATTTTAAATTATGCTATAGTTTAGTGCCGTTTAAATGAATAACATTGGTGGAGAAATCTAACCTCAGATCCGATTGGTTGTATAAAACTCAAGAATATTTTTTTTCCAGGTTCTCGTACGTGATTTTTACAGCTTTCAAATGGCGGCATGTGCCGTTAATGAATTGAGCAAAAATCTTTTCGACGCAAGAAATGTCCGCTTTTGTCCAGTTTTTGTGTCCACGTTCCTCATTCCGTTTGTATTCCTGAAAAATACTGGAACCCAGGTCTCAAGTAAGTACCGACTTCAAGTTCTGGCGAACACAAAGACTTTAGGCGTGAGGGAAACGAGAAACAAATTTACTTTTGCTATATAATTCAGTTAACTTGGTGTTGACCCTGGAGAGCCCTGCTGGAAGTGAATGGACAAACTTGTAGTGTTTTGTATTTGTATGGATTGTTTGTGTGGAGCTTTTGAGGATTTTTGCTGGCCTAAATTGACCTGGTTGTGGTTGTTTGATGAAGTCGGGTATATGAATCAGCAGTAAATGAACAAACAAACACATTTACTACGATGCTATTGGAAGACCAGGAGCAGCTGCCTATTACAGGGGGCTCAAGCCCCAAATTTATTATAAACAGGAGCGACAACAATCGTTTTCCAGTACATTACATGAACAATGCCCGCCCGCTATTCTTCCGCGCTTTCTTCTGGTCCCGGCGAGAGAAGTTGACTTGGCTTGAATACAAGTATACAAGTTCAAAGTTGCAGTTAGTTAACACTCTCTGTAAAATAGACTCCGATTCATAAACTCGCTGGACAAAGTGGACAAAGTAGACAAAGCCTGCTAACTAACTACATATATACTAGAAGGACTCATCGTTCATCGTTTATGGCTCCTGCGACCTTGTTGTTGACACGAGGTTCACTTAACAAGCCAGAGGCGGCGGTGACATTATGATCTTATGGGGTTGGTGAGTTCGTGCCGTAAAGATATAATGGAGTAAAATTCGATTCTTCTTTTTCATTCAAGAAACCTGGAGTTCATTCATCAATTCGTCCATCAAACACTCCATCATTCAAGTGTTGAGCAAGTGCGAAATGACAAAGAGCAATTTGACTCCCATATAACTACTGAAGTATCTAAAGTTTTGGCTTTAGCTTCGGCTCAAGTTTGAATAGCTTCGATTGTCAGCTGTTTTGTATATACTTCAGCATACTTCTGTATGCAATTACGCCATAAAGCAAAGGTAAAAGAGGTTTATTAAAAGTCACCGCCCAAACCATTGCTTCTACTTCCTTGTTCTGTAAGTACAAATTGTACTTCATTGATGGATCGCTATTTCTTTCTAGAGGTCGAGTGCCATTTACCGTTTCGAAACAGCAGCTGCTTTCTTTTTGTTGAGTACTGCGTCAAGCTTGTTTTTTGGGGTGAAAGCCTATATATTCTGGATATAGAACCTCGGATTCTGGAAATTTTTACCGCCATAGGTATCGATTAAATCCCATGGAACCGCAGCAAGTAATTACTTTTGTAGCTGATGACGTGTCAAGTTGGTTTCCAGGAGTTGGTGATTTTAAAAGCCATTTATCATCCCCAAATCCTTCTCTTTCGCATCACAAGAAGGGTAAATTTCAGCAAGCAAAATATTGGAAAAAGTTGGAAACTTTTCCCTCCAAAAGTATCAGTTTCAGCTTTCATAGCGTTGCTGGAAACATTGAATATAAACTCTCATATGTATGTTGAATGTGTGGATGTCCGTTGGAAATTGAGCATAAAAGATCCAGTTACCTCGGCGACAATGACCAGAGGCTCCGCTAATGCTTTCCATATGCGTTTGTCATGGATATCGACATTGATACTCCTCCGTCCATATGAGCTCTGGCTCTTTGGTCCTTCAAAACATTGTTAAAAACGTTGAGCTGTGAGCCGCTATTATTGCTCACTCAACTGACGTAACCGGATCTATATTGAGATCATGTAATTATTTTGGTAAAGGGGGCAGAGAAACCGCAATCGGTTCATCGGTGACATGACATACTCTTCTGGACTGAATGGAAGTCTTGGAACGGGTTCAGGTTTCTCATCATATAATTTCATATCCAGGTATAATATAATTCTCGATCCCGCGGCTTCATAGTGAGATTAAGCTGGAGAACTGCGGACCAAAACAAGGTGTTTGTGTGAGAGGGAAAAGCTGGTTTGAAAAAGCTACAATGTAACAAATAATACGCGGGGTTGTGAGATCAATGTCAGTTATGATACTTGATAGGCGATAATCTGAAAAGGGGTGTAAATAATCAGGCTGAGCCTTAAAGTATAGGTAGGCTACATATTAAAATATATGAGAAGAACAAGGTTATGAATATATATTCTAGTTGCAAGTACATACGTTTTGAAATATATGTGAAAGGTTGGTTGTTTCGTTCCAGCCTGTTTAGCCCTGGTAGTATCGAATTTTCGTTGTGAAACTTGAATCCGTCGTCAAATTACGGCCTGGTTTCCCCATGTTGTTCTTCTGGTAACAAAATCTTGTGGTACCGGTGTACAAGAAGAAGAAGAGACTTTGAGTGAGAATCTTCCATGTTTTCTGCTATTCTGGTGGCTTCAAAAGCTTGTTGTTTAGCTGACTATAAGCTGTTAAAATTCTGAGAAACAAACGTTGAAGGAGGCCTTGAAGATAGAAGTCAAAGGATTCATTCACTAAAAATTCAAGATTTTTTGGGACTTTGAAGGCAGGGTCAGAGGGCTGGAAGATTCTCCAGGAGTCCCGCTTTTTCATTCAAAGCTGGAGCTGCTGGACAAACTTTGGGAAGAAGAGCGGAAGGAGCCATTTTTCAAATGACCATAAGTGAATGTTTATTCAGGACCAAAGTGAAGATTTCTTGGTTGTTTTAAGGGCTCAAGACGAAGACGAAGTAGAAGAAGGAGCTGTTGTTTCGAGTCAAGTTTGAGGTCAATTTTTTTCTGGCTCTTTGAAGGGTTCAAGAAGTATATAAGGCTAAGGCAAAATATGTCGTCATGGAGCTTGGAGTTATGAAGGGTGGGAAAAGTCAAGGTTTTTGTGTACTCGAGACGGGACGGAGATGTCAGCGAAGTATGATTTAGGTTCCTAGTCTGAAGTCCATAATATTGTATGCGTCTTATATTGCAATGTTATACTTATATAATTTTAGGAGCCAATTTGAGGGCTAGACAGACTTGAGAAAGTTTGCAAGCGTTGATCACGACTTCAGTACTACTGACTACTGATATACTGCTGACTGCTGACTGAGGCGTGCATTTTTTAAGTCGATATTTTTTGGTCGGTCGATTCTGCTCTGCCAGAAGTGTATATGGGAAAAGGCTGCCGCGTTTCTTTCGGGTTAGTTTGGTTCAGTGTTTATATGTATTTGTATGATGCCATTTTTCTTTTGGATGTGCTGGTTGTGGCGTTACGGAGTTGTTAGTTTAGTTTGTTGTGTCTTGGCTCGACGGTGGGACGACGGAGTTTGTCCGCGGAAAAGTTGGTGGACTTGCCCATGAGGAGTATCGAATTTCGTATGCATCTGTCTACTTTCCTCCCGTGACATCCGATACGCTTCCATCCAAAAACTTGTGACTGCCAGCCCATAAAGTATATAAAACAAAGCCACACTGCTATAACAGCAATGGTCCTTTTTCAACCAAGAGCTACGGACGGTGTAAACTTTTGGCTACATCGAAATATATTCTATATAAATATATAAGCAGCACCTTCTTTAACAAGCAGCTGTTTGTTGCATATTTCAGTATGGAAACCAATAGAATTCATGATAACCTGCAATTAAGAGTTCTGAATGGCATGAAATTTCGAGCAAACTAAAAATCTGTTATCGGTATCAAAAACCAGGCTTAATACAAAACGGCATCAAAGTCCAACATATTTTAATGCTTGAACAGGTTGAATCTTACTTGAGTCTTCGAAAGCTTCGAAGGGAATAACAGGCATGATTCCCGCCCACCCCTCTGACCACGTGTTTTCTATGCGTACAAAATACAGAATCCAATTTGTTGCGTAAGGTCACGTGTTATTTCCTCTTGCTTCTTTTGGAGGAACACCTGAAATTCTCGAAACATCCTACTCGAATCCTGGGGTTATGGACGTAAACACGTTTTGTCCAGCGCACGTGTCCACTCTTTGTCCAGGCTCCAAACTTGTGGAGAAGTTTGCCAAAAATAAATGAAATGCACACCTGGATCGGATTCGTCATCAAACTATACTTGTTCTTCTCCAGGACAATCGGGCGAAATGAACCAAAAATATCGAATTTCTTTTAGTCGTCGCCGAAGAAGCACCTGTGTCCAGCGAAGCAAAAGCGTCTACTTCCACAAGCTTTTCTCGTTGCGTAACATGGCCCTTAACTCCAAGTTTGTTTGAAACACCCAAATTCTCATTCTGTCACATCGCAGGAGCAACCTGATGATTGACGCAGGTCAGCGGAAGTAACGCTATTAAATTTCCATCCTTCACAGTTCCTCCGCAAGATACCAAAAGAGAGAGAGAAGACACAGCGTTAATTTAAGAAGGATGAGAAGCCAACTGGAAATACTGGAAGACGAAGGCGGATTTCCATGGAAAAAACGGTTGGAAGTCTTGGAGCGGACATGATGTAACCCGAGCTTCTTTGGGAGGTCTTTTGTCCCTCCCTTGTTGTTGTCTTTACGCGTTTGCTCATACATAAAATCCATCGAGAGATTTTTCATATAGTTGAATCTTCTCCAGCTCATCATCAGCTACTTGTTTGTTTTCCATCCACAAAAGGAGCTTTGTATAATAATGTATAAATGAGTGACTGAGCTGCTGCAGTTGCAATCTTAAATCTTGAACCCAACAAAATCTTATGGACAAGACAAACAGGAATCTGAAATACACAATA
>JAQGBJ010003761.1:0-11808 GCA_034698345.1 Sphaeridia pumilis | reverse complement strand
GGATACATACACATAGAACCTGAAAATCTTGTTCATATTCAACTGTTCAAGCACATATGGGCAATTACCCCCAACTGCGAGTTACTTATCATCAACAGAAGAAGAACAAGAAGGAAAAATATTTCCAAGGGACCTTCTTCCCCCTCGTTCACACAATTATATATTTGGACAATATCTGAACACGAATCTTATATATTAAAAGAAGAAGGGCCATAAAGGGTTCAGACTCCAGGCTCCAGTTCGACCTCATCATCAAGGGTTCCAGTCCCTTGAAGCCTTGGAAAAAGTATGGGGTTTCGGTCTATTTTTGGAATTTTCAAATGCAGTTAGATCCACATTTCTTACAAACTTTACAAAAATTGGCAAACTTCTTAAATCATTCCCCCAACACTAATGGCAATACCAGATCACCAAACGGCCAAAGCAAATCAACCGTAGAAACTGCAGAGAGACAAGTTGACAAATAAAAAAAGTCATAGAGTAAAACTCCGTACAAGTTTTGCAGTTGCTGCAGATGAAGAAAGCTGAGTGAGCCTATAGGCTGCTGATCCAGTTGGCAAAGCTAAAGCTACGCTGTCATAACAGCCATAAACGAAGACCAGAAGCGTTTTATATGACGCTGCCGGCCTGCCGGCGACGACGGCCTTGCAAAAGATTAATATCTTATACGCTGCCCTTGTCTGGAAATGTAGCAAGATTCTGCAAAATTCGCAACATTTACTACACAGCATTTTTGCTCCTGACATTCCCCTCTTTATATATATATATTTCAACGCCAAAAGCCCTCGCAGTTCTCTAATAAAAATTGTGGTAATTAATGCACCAAGACCTTTCAACGACCAAAACCCAGCACAGCAGCCCTACAAACAACCCTCTTGGATGGACACGTGGCCTTTGAGTCTGCCGGACCAACGGTTCCCCCAAACCGTTAAAACGCTATAGTGTCCTCATGGTAAAAACTGGACAAAATCCGTACATGATCTTTGTGTCTCTCTGTAAATGGTACCAAGAGGAACGATGAACATGGGAAACAACAGTGTTTTCCTGCAGACCTTTTGCTATTGTACTTCGCTTTAGCGCGGGTAATAAAAAGCCCGGGAAAGCCGTTAGAAAGACTGGCTTCATTAACTTTTTTATCGCACGCTGGGTGACAATTGCAGAAAATGCATCTCGTCTTTCCAGCTGGAGCTTCCAGAGGCTAAAATTTCCAGGTTTGCAAACCAACCACGTGTCTGTCTCTTGCATCGCCCAAAAAGTGGTCTTACGCAACTGTTTTTGTTCTATGACTGACTGAGAAACGTGGGGAAGTTGCGCATTATATAGAATACAAATGGAATCATATAAATACAAGCTTGTCGAGAGGGTAAATTCCCCCCTCTGTAATTACATGAAATGAAATCAATCCATTTCGTGTCATCCGAGGATCGGTCCGTTCCGGTTCCGCGGTTCGCACCCGGCTTCTCTTTCTATGGAGCATAAGCAGCAGGGGAAAAGAGAGAGAGAGAGAGAGGACGCACCATGCATTTGAACGGGCATTCGCCCGTATGGCGGGCGGGGAGCGCGCGCCGCGTGCGAATACAAGGGAACCAAGTACGGTTGTAGTGCTTCAAGAAAATTAATTCAATGACATACACGTTTTATTAAACGAGAAACACATACATTTTTTACACAATTTTCTATTCCAAAAGCCTACATTGAAGAAGTACGTGCTAATTTCTCTTCAGAAGAACCTGAAGAGACTGAAGAAGAAACCCTTACAATTCGATAGCGCCTCCGAATACACCTGGTTTTGTACATGATGAGATAAATGGCAAGAAGTGTCAGGAGGCAAACACAAGCTAAAAAATAGAATAATATAGAGAAACATAGGTCAGAGGTCAACCAGATTTTGTGAAACTTGACATAGGAAAATGTGTACAAACCTGCAGTTATTGCAGTTCCGGTCGCATCAACTTCAGCAACGTTCTGGCACTCGGCTTCTCGATCAGCTGGTATAATCGGTGCTAGAAGTTCGACGAGGCTGCTTAAGCTACACGGGGCTGGACAGCCTGGAATCGTGAGTTTGTACGGGTCTCTTGTGGTATCATTTCGGTAGAAGAACTGAAAAAATTGAAGAATTCGATCAACTGTATCTTAAGAAACTTGGGACCAATTTTGTAGGACTTACTTCAATTAAATGTTCTCCAGAATCCATTGGATCCTCCCGCATTTCCATGATGACCGCCGAAGCATACGGAGGCGAAATTATATCTTCAGCTTCATAAACGCCAAGACAGTTCAGCAGCGTCGCCACTGTCATATCATGGGCTGAGATCAAATGGAACTTCCTTTGGTTGGCTTCAGTGACTCGATCGGCGAAGTTCTGAAGTACGTACCGGACCAGCGGGCCTCCTTTAAGTCGCTTCAGCTCAGGAGTCCAAGTTTGTAGCTTAAACTCTAGGGCCCGCAGGTACGTCATGTTGGCGAGGACTGTTGAGTTTTCAGGCGCCCAGTCCGGGTAGTGGCCGTAGTGTTGGTTCTAAAAAATAGACGGTATTTTGAATTTCGCGCGTCTTCCGAAGAAGCCTGTTTAAAGTTAGTGAGGTAACACCTGAACGAAAATAGAGTCCCAGACATCCTTGTTCTCCTCAACGCCCACGGATTCCAAGCCAGTCTTTTCTTCCAGGTACTTGTACATTTCGCCGTAGTCGGCTTGAAGCCCGAGGCCTACTTTGGAAGTCGTCAAGAAGTCGTGATACAGTTTGGTAAATCGAGGGCAAATGTCTTCTTGGCGTAGAACCTGGGTCGTTATGGAAGTCGATTAAGAATCACTCAGAAGCTTTAATTAAAGCTAATCAACTCACACCATCAGCATCCGGATTAGTATGGACTGGAATAGGCTGCCAGCGAAGTTCAGAGTTCCACAACCCAACCTCGTCCACTGGAGGATACAAGCCGGCGAGGTTGCTCAGCGCTGACATGATACAGCGGTCGATGTTGGACGAGCGGACGTGGAGCTCGCTGGGCACGTAGGTGGCGCTGAGGTAGTCGGAGTAGCGCAGGCGCAGGTACTTGCCCAGGGCGAAGTGCTGTTGTTTTCCTCGCTGCGGTTGAAGAAGCAGTAGGAGGCGGTAAATTTAAAAATTTGGTGTTTTTAAAAGATTGTTAGTGTGAGAATTCACTATTACTGACCTTTGTCAACTGATGCCATTTTTCAGGCCAATAGGACTCGTTAGCGTATTCGTAGGTTGGGAATCGCTTGGTTGGACTTCGGTCTCCGTGTCTGAAGAGCTAGAACAGAATTTGAAAAGTTTCAGAAATTTTGACAAACTTTTGGCTTCTACTTATATAGGTTTGTTTTGGTACTTACAACTTGAACAAGTTCCAGTTCGCCTTGTTCAGTAGCTATAACTTCAGTGGATGATTGAGCCGCCGAAGGTCCCGCAAGAAGTACCACAACCGCCCAATACAAAACGTTCAGAAACATGTTGCCAACGGTACAATTAGCCGGTAAGTTGCCGGCTTTTTGACTGAATTATCAAACACACTTAAGTGGAATCAGGTGAACTTGCTAAAAGCCACAAGGTTTAGCCTGACCGCTAAAGCTAAATTGCAAAACTAGCAGTTCTGTCTCCCACATGTCAATATTGAACAAGCTATGCCAAATTGACATCATCTGTTTGTGGTAATTTGCCTTATCTGCAACGACTACGACGAGTCTACGACACTATCACTTGATTTCCTACACACTATTTGCCATTTGCTGATATGCTCGACACGTGGGGAATCGATAAAAATATACCGAGCTTTGATCAAGGTCTTCGCTCATCGTCCTGCAGCCAGATACCACATGTTCTGAAGAATCCACAAGCGTCTTCTAGAGGTGAAAGTTCACCTTGGAGATTTACTAAAATCTGACGACCAACCTAACCTGGACCTGGATTCAGAAGGCCGCTAACGAAGTAAAAGGTTACAGATTAGTCGCAAGGCCAAGTTAACGGGCTTTATCGAAATGGCCGGATATTTAGGACATTGCAGCAGATGCTGCCGAAAGCATGTAAAACCATAAAGCGCTATATTTCACAGGATGCCAGCCCAGCAGATCCAACAGTCAACAAACGGGTGCGTCTCCTGGACCTTAACTTCGTTGCTCATTTTTTGGGCCACCGCGGCTATTGTTCAAAGCAAGGCTTTTACCAGTACAAGATTTACTGCAAGTCGAAGCAGAATCAACAGCGGCACCTGGAATCCCAAAGATTTATGCCACATTGTTGTAATTGGTACATTAGTACTTCCACTTTCTCAATTGCAAGTTAGTTAGCACCTGCCGATTTTGTCCATGGAATATTTTCTGTTCCTCTCGTTCCAATACACACCACGACATCAATGCTTTTTAAAGCCAAAATATTTTATTGCATAACCGCCGTCCTCACTCCGCAATACATAGGTCATAGCTATTTTTAATTACTCTTATGCAGCGGCATGTCGGCAAGCACTCATACGGTCGTTCTCCCATATGGCTGCGTGAGCTCCGCGGTTCCAAGGGCTATAGCAGCGCAAGGATAAGCTGGTCAAATGGTCCAAGGCTTTTAAATCCAAGGTTTTGATCTCACATAGATTTGCTTGACGCAATTTTATGAATTCAGTGTACCTTGGAAACCATTATACGTCATTGATCAAAATCCATAGTGTAATTGTAAACTCTATGACTCGCTGTATAAATTTCAATGACGTGAAAAAAAACTATGTCTACGTATATATACTTGTTCCAGTAAACTGTATAAGCCGGTAACATGTATATTTCTATGTGTGGTGTAATATTTCCAGGAGGATTTATCATTCATCGATACTGTAGTAAATATCCATAGAGATTTGTCAAATCTTCGCTTTTGAGGTACCTAACATCACAGAACCTGGAGCCTATGGAGAGAATTCAAAGTGTACAAAGTCTCAGTAAATCGGCATGACTTGGGCTGAATCTAGAGATGATCCTTCCTTCCTGGATATTTCCAAGTGTTTGGGACGACCTGGAAAATATATAGCCTGGAGGGGAAATAATGGAGAAAGAGGCGTTTCAGTAGACAAGGCAAAAAGGCAATGAGACCTGATTGTATTATTATTATTATTTCCCAAAGGTTTCCACACACTCTTCTTCTTTTGCTTTTCAAAAAGGTTCAAGTCATTGTCATGTCGACAAGACAGCAACAGTTTCTCCAGATTTGCCATTTCTTCACATACTCGCAGTCAGAAGACTGGAGTCACGTGTAAATGCTCCTTGAAACCCATCAATTGCTCATCAAAAGTGTCCTAATGCAAGGGCAGGTCCACTTACAATTTTTCAACAATTCCAACTTTGTCAAAGTACTTGTTAACTGAGAACGACGTATTTCTGTTCTTGGGCGTTTAGATCCTCAAGTGTCTATATCCCTTGAAACAGGTACCTTATTTTGGTCTTCTTAAAGACAGACAGAAGACAAAAACACACACACATTTGGAATCATGGGAAATGAACGGTGATTATTCAAGATTCTGATCCTGATTACCCCAACATTTACAAAGAGACTCCAAGTCAGGTATCAGAAAAGATGCGTTGTCCAGAAGAACCTGTGATGCTGTTATCCAGAGCGATTCCGTGTTTGGTCGTCTTCGAAGTCAAGCCGCTGGTACTAGGAAATCCACAGACTTTGTACACAGATTTAATAGCGTTGTTGTGTGTGTGGGTAGTTGGATAACTATTAAAGCTTTGGAATCAACGAGAGGACACGTGAGGCCTCTGAAGAACGTAGATCGTCTTTTCTTCAAGTCTTGAACAACGTGATGATTATGTACGAGATTATCTCCAAGTTTTTCTAAATACGCTCCGCATATATATAAACACAAGACATCGGAATACTTTGGATAGCCCGAAGCTACACTGGAATCAACTTGAGGCTCCACAAACCGGAATATAAGAAGCATCCAGCAACCCTATAGTTCAATCAAACAAAACATTTTTAGCATTAAGCTTAATAGGTGGAATTAATGTTGAAACCGAAATAATAAATTTACACGGGTCTTTTGTCCAGATTCTGAACCGGCGGCAGGCTGTGTCTCACGTCTGTTGCTTGATCCGGCGTTCGGTTCTGAAAGCAGGGGATTTAATATTCTGACTGAGCGAGAGAGAATATAAATACACGGGCATATTTCAAATACTGTAGTTTTGCGAGGGGCAAATACAACAAGAAGCTTTATGGAAAGCATACGGCGAATGAAATAGATAGAAGGAACAAAGTTGAAAATTCTACCCGGGCGAACCCGGATCGAGGGAGAAATAGCATGGAGCTTTATGAGCGAGAACGATAGAGACTTCGGGCTTTTAGTCGAATGTCGGATACCCGCCCAGATTTCAAACGCGCTTTTGCTACAGTCATCGGTTCCTGGCAGGAGGTGTCTACATTTTCCATCTTCAAAAAACTCTGAAAATTTTCAAAATTCTATCAAAATCCAGAGTAAACCATAGTTGATACAAGATTTTGACAATTTTGAGAGAGCTTCAAACCTGTGAGACGGGACGAAGGTTGAACAGACGCGTTTCTCGCTCAACCTCATAGGCTTTGTAAATGGCAAAATGGCAATGAGTAGGCAGGGGGAAAGCTGTTGGAAATTCTATCCAAGAACGAATCGGCCAACTTGCCATGCTGTCTTATGGCGAGAGGAGTACCAGAGCTGTAAAGAGGGAAAGAAGAACCTGCCTGCATTAATATATACCTTCTACCAACATACAAACAGCTTTGAGTTTCCTTTGTGAGACCCCAAAAGCAGTCCAATGGGGTTCAGTTCAGTCAGATATTAAATGGTCGAGAAAGAAAAAGCTGAACGCTTCTCCCCAACCCAACCAGACGCATGTTGGCCCGCAGTTGAAGTGGACGTCGTCGATTGTGGTTCCATGTTCCGCTGCGTTTGAAAATTGTATGGTGCTTCAGTGGCGACTGAACAAAGAACAGTGTTAGAACTGGGACGTGCTTCGGATTTTGGAAATTTCCTAGTGCCGGTAGTGATTCTGTGCAAGTCTTCAAAATTGGATCTCTTGAATAAGGTAAGATTGGCACTTCTGATTCTGTCTTCCCAAGTTATAAGTTTCGTAAGAGGATCTGTAGAAAAGTTTTGAAAATCTTAGAAATCGTGGAGTTTTGATTAGAGGCGACAATTTCAAAAACTTGTAAACTTGTGTATAGTTTGAACGATTCGTTCTTCTTACTTGTGTGTGCTTGTTTCCTGTGTTTACTTTCGTTAAAGCCAATGTAAACAGTAGAATCCGAGTTTATGCGTTGTTGGTTGTTTATCGATGACAGTTGCTTGAGGGTTGTACATATCGATACTTGAATGTACTTCGATATTACATAGCGAGCTGTCCATGTCATGCCTCTGCGTGTCCACCGAATGTTAATGCAAAAGGTGATAAAGCTTTGGAAATGTTGACAACAGTCATGTAACGAGAGGTGAACGACGACGACGAAGAAGAAGCATTATATAAAACCGTCAGCTGAAAAACGGTTCAAGCAAACCGAAACCGGATAGGTATGAGAGCCAGTATTGAGTATGAGGGTTGACGTGAAAAGTTTGAAATTAAAGTTCGATCGAGTGGAACAAAACAAGGTATTCAAAGGTATAAACTTGACAGATAATAACAAACAGCAGTATAGTAGTACCATGTAATTACCGGCAGTTTGAAAAATGGAGATATAGCGATGGACTTTTCGTTTAATGGGTTTTCGTTCGACGAGGGTCATAATAATAACATTGACGTCTATCATATCCCAAAATGTATACGTTGTTGTATATACCATGTGTAAATGGATAGGTTTTGGACATGGCATTTAAATTGGACCATGATATGCTGAAGCATTCGTCATTTCAATCAGGGGTGAACGAGACAGACACGTCTGGAATGGACATTTCCAGCTGTCTGGAAATAAGCTGGAAAACAACTTTAGACTTTGAATCTTTAATTGAGCAATGCAAAAGTATCTAAAAAAGTTTTACAACTCTTAACCTCAACATTTCTACTAGTAAAATCATCTCAAGAAGGAAGAAGTATAGTCTTGAACCACCAAACATGACATTTTTAAAAGTTTCCGGTATCTTATTTTGCTCAAATTTTGGCACGTCATCCCCGTTTCCGTCATGTGCACTGATGCCTTCAAACTGTTTTTTCTCGGCGTTATTGGCGCCGCGGCGCTCACGTTCCGGTTGACTTGAGCCTTTTTTTGCCCGCGGGCAGTTTCTTATTCTTCGCGAATGTAAATATACAAAATATGGTACCTCGAAATTCGCCAAATTTACTTGACATTTATATTATCGATAGCGTATATAGGAAATGTTCGTTGGGGTGTTGATTACATTTGCGTTTGTCTCAGGTATTAACGATACATAGGAAAACCGTTTGAAAAATTATGTTTGGGCGGAACAAGTACTCACGAACGAAACGTGGCGTTGGTCGTTTAACGGATTTTCAAGCTTGAAAACTTCGTCTTGAGCCGACATTCAACATTATTAGCGTAGGTGTGTTATGGTCCCAAGAAAAGTACCAACTTTTTCGCCTGTTAAAACTATACAGCCCAAACTTTTTCAACTTTCAACAACATTCAACATTCAGTCAGGTATTCGTTAATGGACAAAGTCTGTTTTGGATAGGGGCTACAACAAGGATATAAATTGTACGCCAAAAAAGATATGTAAGCCTGTTTTCTTCAAAGTGTTTTAAATGTAAGGCCGTCGTAGATACGTGTATCTTCGTAGATACGTGTATCTACCTTACAGCCTTATAGTCCGGCCACGATCATTTCAAATCAACAATTGTTTAGGTGTATCTATCTACCTGTGATTCATGGGATTTTACAAAGAAGAAAGAACGCGATCGCTCGTCTCAGAGAGGATTAATCAAGGAATGTTTTCCAAGGTTTTGAATGAATTCTTGTGTTTGAAAGGCTCGTTTCAGTCTTTTCCTGTGAAATTGCTTCAAAGAAGCTTATAATATTTAATGGTTGGTAAACACAAGAGGTTGGCAAGACTTTTTGAATTGTATCGGATTCTTGATATTAGTGTTGACATTGTGAATATTAGATGAATCTAGCATTAGCAAGTTGTGGAACGGAAGTGGCTTGAAGAATTTTCAAACGTCAGCCTTGTGTTATGCAATACATTCAAGAAAATTTGCCTTGTGTATCTAACGAACATGGAGTTGAAGCGGATGTGGTGGATTTATACACCAAGAAAACCAATGGGAAAGCTACGAAAGAGTTCCAGCTAAATAGCATATCAAACCGGGTTTAGGATACGCTATAGGAGATTAGACGATATCTTTTCTCTGACTGAGAGGAGCAAGAGAAATTGGCGGTTGGGGAATTGAGTTCGAACATTTGAACTGCAGTGTGGGTACCATATTTGGGCGCAAATTCTTCAAGTTTTGAACAAGAAACTAAGACGTGTTCTTTTTGATTTTTTGCAGGGAGAGAACCGGCTTTTTTACACCGAATCGGGCTGCAGCAATACTTGTACTTTTGTGCTGACTTGAAGCTGATAGTCAGCTGGGTTTGTTGACAAAGAAAATGTTGGAACGGACTCCGGCTTAAGTGTTCCCAGTTAACAAGGAAGTGAAATTTTAACAAGTTTATGTGTGTGCCAGTTAAAGGTGTTTTGAGTAAGTAAACCAAGTAAGTACTTGGGCAGACTGATAATAACATGATGTGGACTCATTAACAAAGTATCATCAGACTGGATGTGTAAAAATCTGTTTTTATCATCAAGGAAGCAAGGTCCGAGTGGGTGAACGTGAACGGGGTCAGATTAGATTCAAGAAATCAAAAGAAAATGTGGTTCAGAAGACCAACAAGGACGTAACAGGAGGAACAGCTTCGACAGACGGACCAAGTGATATCTACAAGAACGTGGAAGGAAATTGAATGAATTGCAAGATATTCTGAAGAAGAAGAAGAAGAAGACGGAGGATACATTTTGTTGGATGTTTCAAGATTCAGTTGAGTGGATGCAGGAGATGGAATCTTGAACAAGTCTCATACAAGTCTGTTGCGGTTCTAATGCGTGTGGCATGTGAGAGGATATATAAATGTCGGGGGGAAAATTAGCTGACATCTATACTACTGTTTGAAGAAGAAGCTTAACGACGTTGCGGTGTTGTGGGTAGTGAAAATTCAGTGATTGTTTGATACCAAAGGTTGATTTGGAAAATGCACAAAATGCTGCGATACAACAATCAGCCCCCGAAGCCTGTAGACTACTACAGACCGCTGACGGTGGATGTGAGCGTAGAATATGAGCTGCCCAAGGAAGTCAGTCCTCCACCTGGAAGGTGAGTAGTATCCGGTGATGTTGAATTATTAAAGGAAATTGGTGGTGGGGTAACGTTGCATGCAGGTAAATGCAGTTGCATTTTAAAAATACTAATAAAACCCTTCTTGTAACTTCCAGCGCCCCTCTGCTCATAATCCATCCTTCGGCGTACTTCCGCTCTAAAGTGCATCAACCCTCAAGTTCCAATTCGTCCTCATCGTCTTCATCGTCATCACCGTCGTTGAACTATCACCACCAACACCATCAGAGCCAAGGCCCGCCCCCACCACCTCGAGGTGTGTCTTCACTGGCGACTGCTGCCACCACCAACAGATCTTCTTCAAACCGCGCTGACTACTATGGTTCGGCAGCAAGGTCCAGCAACAATAGGAGCAGTAGTAGCGCATCCAGCGTCGCTAGTGGTGCCACAGGAGCCGCAGCCCACAACAACAGCAGCAGCAGCAGCAATATGAGGCCGTCCTTAATGGACTCACGCTATCGAAATGTATCTCAGCAGTTTAATAACTCATCATCGTCGTCGTCATCAACTTCGTCGATGCTACCATCGTCTAGTTTAAATAGATCTCGTAGTAATAGGAACACTAGCGATCTGAACCGATACCACCAGACACAACAAGACTACTTTCCAAATGATCTGCTTTCGTCTTCAAGATCAAGTATCCCACCGTCCTACAGTGATTACCTTGGTGGTGGCTCCAGCACCAACCTTGGTGGTGGATCTTCATCAAGCATGGGGAATCTGGGGTC
Source organism: Sphaeridia pumilis (assembly GCA_034698345.1). Lineage (NCBI taxonomy): Eukaryota > Metazoa > Arthropoda > Collembola > Symphypleona > Sminthurididae > Sphaeridia > Sphaeridia pumilis. The sequence goes on along the minus strand of JAQGBJ010003761.1, from coordinate 732 downwards.
AAATGGGTATTCTTCCAGAGCAGTAGGAGGAGGTGGAGCTACTTCCACATCTGGAATGAAAAAAGCCAACAACACCCGGGTAGAACGGTCCAACTCCAACTCGATGATGATGCAAGACCTCCGAGACCACTTGGCCTCATATTCTAGCTCAACAAGTACCAATAATCCCGTATCGTCTTCACGCAACCTTGCCGGATCTCCAATGATGATTGGTTCCAGCGGAGCTTCACCCACCGGATTGGGTAGTAGCTTTGGTGGTGGTGGTGGAGGCCTTTTAGGAAGTCATCCTCAACAACAGTCGAACGCTTCTTCCGTAGCCACCTCCAAACGACTTCGAATGATGAACCAACAGGCTGCTGCGGCAGCAGCAGGCCTTCTTCCAGAACCTCTCAACTTGTCCAGTTCCCTATTCAATTCTTATGGTGGTAGTAGTGGAATGTCGACTTTTGTCGGCGCAGCAAGCTTCAAGGAGAACAACAGTCACCATGGCTCAACCAATAATCACCATCCAAATCATCATTCAAGATCCTCAAGTCTATTGCATCAATACTCCATGTCTTCTAATGGCTCTAGCAGCGGTATCGGCGGCGGCGGCCCTGGAAGAAAAGACTGCCCTGTTCCAGTTGATAAAGGATCAGGATCTGATAGTGGAGTGTGTTCGGAAAACGATTCCGACCCAAGTCCGCCCATGCACGGTTTCTCATCATCACAAGGTTCAGCTGTAGGTCACCG
>JAQGBJ010003760.1:0-11815 GCA_034698345.1 Sphaeridia pumilis | reverse complement strand
GTGTCAAGAAGGGTGTGTTTATGTTAACACAGCGTCGAGGGTCTTTTACGTCTCCCGAGCTTTTTGTTGTTGTAAATGTCTATTGAAAAAGTACTATGTGTATTGTTGAGCGGAATTAACTTTTGTATATATACGGTCACAGCTGGAGTGCGGATGACAACGCCTAGGGAATTCGGGCTCAACAATAGTACTTTTTCCGAAGACGGTTCCGATGCCGCTGCCACTTCAAAGATCAACAAGACTTCCCAAAGATCTTTGAAGGCTACAACCTAAGTGTGAGGTAGACAAGCAATTGAATTCAAGTATGTGTAAAAGACCCGGAATATAATGAGAAACCAGTTTCGTAGTGACCGACAAAGTTATCTTGATGCAGGCGAGAATCCGTAAATCGTGGTGAATATGAAAATATGCTGTTGTTATGGAAGTTAAATATGTCCCTGGAGACTTGACAAATTTTCTTCCAATGACCATCAAATGGTAGTTGAAGAGCATTTAATGATGTTGGTTGCAGGTAGAATTTCCGACGTGTGAGAATTACAAAAGTCAAACTCAGACAATGCCCGAATCGGGCAAAATGCTCAGCAAGCACAGGGTATACTTACTCACCCGGTGAACCACGTGGCGGAGGGTGAATTATACAAGATTAGATTATCTGGGGCGAGTGCGGGGGAGAGAATATTATTTTATTATTGTTTCTAGGATAAACATCTAATATTAAGCGTGGAGGGGAGAAACCTGCTTTCGCTGCTGCAAATGCAGTTTTTGCATCTCGAACTTGGACCCAACAGTGGGTTCCATCATCCAAGCATTGCTGGATCATGTGCTACTTGAGCGTAAAATTAATCCAGGTAAGTAGTCCGGAAGATTCTGTGAGGAAACTAGCTAAGGTAGTTAGTGCGGAAACAACTTCGGAAGTAACGGCAAGAAGAGGAGCGCGAGGATCACGTTATATCGAATTTTGCTAAATTCGGTCTACCACACAGTATGCGGGAAAAAGTGGTATATGGATTTGATATTATTTCCCTATTATCTCATCTTGAGAGTAATGGATAATGACACTTAATTTTGATGGATCGCTTTTTTCTCTCCTTCAAGGTTCTACAGGCGGCAGTAGTAGAGCCGCGTGTATCGGAACAAGTTTCAGGAGAGATGTACAAGTTTGAGGAAGGAATACAAGACAGGAAAAAGTTTGATACGTTTATATGTACTTTTGATCAAGAGGTTTTTGATGCAAAAAAAGTTTGAAAACTTCGCTATGGTTAAGAGCCACCTTATTTGTTGGTATAAAATCTGCTTCAGCCACAAATGCAAGCCAATGTGTAGGGAGGAAAAAGAGTTGAAGTGACTGACGAGAATGAGTGACAGGGAGGAAACGTGATTGTGGAACGAAATTAAGCTACGGCTAAAAAAGAAGGATAAAAGCTAGAGCTAATGGGCATTGCTTATACAATCAAGCGCAGGTAGGTCAGGTGAGCGGGCTTGGTGAACATGTCTGACTGAGAGAGTGAGGACATTTTGCTGCGTTGGCTTTGATTGCCTCTGAATCAAGAGAGAATTGTGAATTCAAAGGGTTGAGTCGGTGGACAATTTACAAGAGAGAAAAGGAGCTGAGCAAAGCAATATAACTACATTTCCATATTCTCAGATACGGACTGAAGATAAGGGCAGTTAAGAGCCGGGAAACGGGAAATTGCAGGGGCTTGTTGCCCGCAATCTTTGGTAGTGGGCATATAAAATCCGTAAAAGCCCGGGATATGATTCTTAGGTAGTTTAAATGGAAGGCTATTTGAAGAACATGACTTTTCGATCCTGGGAAAACCCTGTTGGGAAATGCAGTATGCAGTTTTGACGACAAGAACCAACCTTAAGATTTTTGAATGTTCTTCATTTAAAGGAGTAAAAATTTAGATTATAAAAAATGACACATTAGAAGACCTTCAGAAAATTTTGCGAAGACTCTGAAGCCTCATTTCTGTAGTTATTAAACTGCCTACAAATAATTAAAAACTTTTGAACATGATCCTGATGGCTGCATACCTGAACTGTGCCGCGTGTTTTTGAAGTCAATTCTGTGACTGACCACAAAGAAAAAAACTAATAAAGAGAATTCCTGGTACCACTTACTTGGTGGAGTCAAGCTCATCGCGAGTTATAGAGACAAGTTGAGCTCGACAACAAGAAAAGACGTCAACGGTGACAGAAGGATCAAGGATTGCCATCAGGCCATATGATTATTGTTGCGATGGGCATCGAGATGAAACTGAAACTGACAGCTCCTGTCTATCTTGATTCTTTTCTTGTTTACCAGATGAGCCCCAGGGAAAGATGACTTTTTCTCGAGTCAGGTGATTGAATCTTTCTATGTTCAACAGGAAACAATTCATGTGACAAAGATGTTGTAACAGTGAAAGTACACGGAAGAATAGAAACGTCAATGTGAATATTCATTGCGGAGAATCTCTCTATTTGCAGCAAGGTGTCAGTTTCAATGTGTCAGCTCACAGAAATTCCAGGACAAAATGTCAGTTTGGGGGTGGGACATTATCTATGAGATTTCAAGTGGGGATGCGTGCACAAGTGTTATTATTGCCATTATATCTGTATTCTGGACGATGGTTTAGATATCAGGAACAGGATCGCGTGGACAGAATTTAGGGAAGAATATAACGTGGGGTCGAGGTGTCAAAACAAGGTTTTGTTCTCAATGACTGTAAAAGTGATATTAAGTGTAAGATTATTATTTAGTCAAGGAAAAAATGATCACTGCTTAGAAGGTCGGGAGGGGCGGGGCAGCTTTGGCATAATATCAATAGAAGAAATATTTATATGAATGAAGAAACCCAAGGGATGAACATACTACACGTTAAGCTTACAGCATATAATAACCAAGAATAGGTACAGACAAATTTATTTACACAATAAAAGGGCTTAAAATGACTGAATTTGCTGGAATTCCAGGATGACACAACAACAACAAAAAATCCGTGGCAAAAGCAAAAAAAAATCTGTCATTGTCGGGTACGAGTTTGTAAATTTTTAGTATCGGCACTTTGGTCAAACACAATTTTTGCAAGACGCAGCCTAACCGCATTTCTAACTAAACTAAACAGAAGAAACTGCTCAAAGCCTGAATTGCTTTTGGATTTCTGGACATTGCGTGCTTGGATCAATATCGACTGAACCTGTTGTTCTTGTCGTAATCACAATTACATTGGGGCGATTGTGCAACAACAAGACAGATATTATTTGCTTGACCTCAAATACGTGAAGCTTGTGAGCTGGAGGACAGAAGAAGGGGTGCGAGCCAGTGGACGATTTACATGGACATTTAGTGCGAGAGAGTAAAGGCCACGAAGAGGGAACAAATATATTGCCCGCCGCATGGGAAACGGTCCGATTCGGGTTTCCCTGTGCGATTTATTATTGCGACTGAGGTTTAGTCACGCACGGAAATCACGACAGGGAATAAATGCTATTCTTGCTCACTATGAGGTGAATATGCTGCTGGTCGAAACACTTTTCTCTTCTGATACCTGCTGCCCGCACGAGTCAACGAGAATCAAGTCAAGTGGCAGTTCTTCGAAGGGGAGTCACAAGTCATAGCCAAACCTGAAGAAATACATACAAGGTGTGGAAATTGCTTTATATTGTTTCCTATGGCATTGCACGGGAGCAGTAGACAGGCCGACGGTCGACGTAAGTTGCCCAAGAAGAAGATGGCTTTTATTTACAGGTCAGGCGAGGGTTGTGGTGGTGGTGGACACATGCAATGGACTTTGCAAAAGTGGTTTGTTGTTGTTATGATTTTATATATTTTATATACGAGAAGGGAATTGTTGTTATGGCCTTTCAAGGAAAATGTGAGTTGTGCGCTAAGAATTACGTGGAGAAAGCAATAAAAGTCTGGGCAGGAACAAGACTTGTGTGGTCATTGCCGTTTTTGGCGTTAATGGGTTGACTGGAGTTACAGGTTATGAATGTGAAGCCAAGAAATTGGACTTCAGGTCGAAAAAGGGCTTTTCAGCCGTCCAGAAAAGTATTGCTGGTTCCTAGTTTTTTGGTTCAAACACGTTCGCTTCGGACAGGTCCGGAGGTGGACGCCGTCATAAGAAGTTCCGGTCAGCAGCGTGTGGCATGACTGGACAGGTGAATGCTGGTGAGTTTAATGGGAATGAGATTTGTATCGTTGACAATGATGTTGAGGAGTGAGAAGTACTTTACTTGCAGCAGAGCATCTTGGATTCAGGGACCGAAGGAGTGAAATTGCAAAAACGACATTAAAATCACAATTATGAAACTAAAATTCAATGGTCTTGAAAAACTAGTGCTGCTTTTGAAAATATTTTTGTGGAATCTAGGTTGAAATGCTGAGGCTCAAACGAACAAAAAAATACAGAAAGCTTTTTCTACCCCGAGAATGCACAAGAGCAACTAGTACAAAATTGGAAGAGGAGGAACTGAATCTAGGAAGAGAAATCCGCTTTGATAGGAACGTAATTGCATTGTTGAGAGAACAAAGTTTTGGAGAGCGCTTTGGAGCCCTGACAATACATGTGACTGAATGGATAAAAGAAAGTCAAAAATTGCGCGCGTATTGTCTGTGCGCTTGGTTGTATTGTAAAGAAAATTGTTTTCGTATCACAAGTCTATAACGGCGAATGTCAGCGCGAGTGATGGATCACTTGTGTACCATGTTTTTCGACTGTGTCAGACAGAAGGGCCTCGAGGAACCAGGGATAAAACGTGGGGAGGGAGGCCAAAGAGGGGTAAATCGGCTGACTTGAGAGTTGAGAGTGACTGACTGGGAGAGGACGTCGCTGAGGGGAAAAAGTTGCCACGGCTACTAATCAAAATGGCGCAGGTTACGATGTAATCATGCTTCGGGATGTAATTCCAATTAAAGTAAAATAGATAATGACCAGGGCTGAAAAAACATGTTAAGGTTACAGAAAATTATCGAAGAAGTTGAACGGCATTTTGAATTCGCATAATTCCAAAACTCAACTTTTTCCTTTTTTCGCGCCCAGAAATGTTGGACACAGTCTAATTGAGAATTATTCGGAGTTGACGAAAAGCATAAGGACTTTTGTCCATAAAGGCATGAAATGCACGTAAAGTGTATATTTGAGGCGTGGCTGCAAAAAGGAACATGACGATTTTGATCGATGAGGCCTTTGAATGGTGAGAAGGTAAAGATGTAATGACAGATTATCCTCTTGTAGGCGTTAAAAGATTCAGTTTACATGCTTAGATGTTAGAATTACAAAACTGTACAGGATGTGTCGTCGAAGGAGTTGAGCAAAGTCATCCATCGATGGAGCGCCCTGGCCCAAGCTGAAGTCCTTCAGAATCTTCTCTGTGGAGATTACAAGCAAAGTGGTTTCCAAAGTCGCTAGATCAAACGGCGCTCTGGATGAAGGAAGAAGTACCAAAATGGAACTGGGGACACGACGAGAAATAGAAGACTGTAAAAGTTTTTGTTATTATTCTAATGCGTGTGACAGGCGTTAGACTGATCGGTTTTTCGGGGGAGAAAGCGGCGTGGACCGGCAACAACCAAGGGACATGTGTGTGTGACCTTTGAGCAATAACGAAATTGTATTATCTTCCTCGTGGCAGTATATGGGCAATTGCAGCACTTGGATGCTTAATCAGGCTTCAGCAGGACCTCAGGTGCAGGGGCCAATCATGGAAACGCCATGTGTCGATGCGGAATAGGTCAGTTACCAAGAAGATGTGAAAATGTCGTGCATGCATGGAGAATCGTTGTTTATGTGAGGCAATGGCCACTTGGGAATTGAATTCTTGGATCATGTGTATGAGCTTTAGGCTTTAGGTAACAAAGGTTCCAAGCAGAGTATTTCAAAGTGATCTTGATAAGAAAGGTAGTTGGGGTTTCTTGTCAAGGTGAGCTTGGAACCAATATTCGGATTGAAGTTGAACGTTCCGGCGAAGCCGGAACGTTGGGTTATACTATACACGACACGAATATCGAAATGAATCCTGGAATGAAGCTCTAGGTGATAGTGGTGCTTCGAGTACGAAAAAGAAGTTGGTAAAGGAAGGACCCTCTGGTCGCCGCGGTTCCTGCGAAGCAATCCATCATTTTGGGTGTCGGACACGTCTCAAATCCATTGAACAAGTTTTTTCCGAAACAGTATGTGCGATGTGAGAAGGAGCAAGAGAGAACAACGTAGAGAAAAAATTGTAATGGCGAATATGGGTTCTTACCATAACTCCACAGTTGCAGTTGCAGCTGCTGAATCCACAAAAATGGGTACCAAAAATCTATGAGGGCAATAAACAAGTCCATAGCTCTACCATTTCAGCTGCAACAAAAGCCTATTTGAAGTTCGTTTCAAACTTGTACTTTGCCAAAATCTAACTGAATTTAAAACTATTAGACTGAATTAAAGGTTCAACCCAAACCACAAAACCAACGAAATGAAACGTTTAATGTGTGAGGCGACGAAAGCGCCATCTACAGACAAAAATATTTCAGTATTTACCTATTACTGCTTCAGCTACTCGATAGATGGCGTTCAAAGTAAAGATGCTCAAAATACGGACGAGCTCTGAACAAATTCTACTGATTGTCTATTTCATCATTACGGTGCATTTGAATGCATTGTAAATAGTGATAAGACTGTCTGGCTAGTCAAATGCAAGGAATTAAAGCAATTAGCCAGCGTTCCAAGCATTTACATCAAGTGTTAGGATTTTGTCGAAACTTGCGCCTTTGCTTTAGCTTTTCATGCATTAGTTGAAACAGCAAAAACTGTATGATTTCCACGAGTTGTGTAGAATGTAAAATATTTCGTGGGAAATAAAACATTTTATTTGGAACTTGCGGTTAAATAATAAATGAAAGTAATGGACTTGGATATTAGTCCTTGGGGAATCATGGTTTGGAATTGAAGGCCCATTCAGAAATGAAAGAGCAAATAGTCTGCCTTGAGGATATGCACTGCAAGTGATCTGACTGAATACAGCAAAACCCGGGTATCCCCACGCATCAGGGTGAAGAACCCGTTGACAGCATACAAACAAACGATAAATCTAAAACGATAAAAAGACGGGTCTCTATGCCGTTAAATAGCGTGCGGAGAAGATTTCATGACTTTGACTTTCCCGCCGGGTTGCGGCGGCTCTTTCGGTCGGCGGCGGTGGCAAGTACATTATTAGGTGGCGTTAACAGTGATTTATGGTCTCAGGCTTCGAAGCGGACAATCCGACTGGGGCAGCTGGAAGTAGCAAAGGGACAATTGAATCATGAAATGCAATGGACTTTGTTGTAGGCAAGGAGACGTGTTAACAAATTGGCGGATATTGGAAAAGTGTATGCTGGATTACAATTTCAAAGCTTCAAAGTTCAAAAGGTTATAAAATGAATCAGGCGATTCAAAACGTTCTCAAGTATTCGGCAAGTTCAACTTTTACTGCTTCTGTTTACGATTATGTTCCGGCTAAATTATAGGAGAGATTCGCTGAAAAATACGTTTATCTAAAGCTGCAGATAGGCGACCAGGGAACTGGTCGATTTTGGCATGATTATAAGCCGATGCCCATTTTTGCGAATTCGGTAGAACTGGAAACAAAATAAAAGTCTACTACAGCTGGATTTGTTACAGATGAACTGTAAAGAAAGGTTAGTGGAATTGGCGAATTTTATGGGAACAGTACACCTGTATTATGTAAACCTTGTTGGCTTGTATTTAGAGACATGTGGGAATTATCATATCAGTTGAAAACATGCAACAAGAAGCGTCGTAATAAAGAATGATTCCATGCAACTCTTTGATCGAATCTTTGTCGCCTTCGGTGAACGTAGGTTATTATGGATCCATTAAGGACTAATAAAAATTACATTATAAAAATGCTTCTAGCTCATGGTTTCGCATTAAAAACGTCGATGATGATTCCATCATAAAATGGCAATAATCCGCGATACAGATTACTAGTACAGGTTGTGCTTTTCCTCGAATCGTTTGGTGAATGAAATACTTGTTAAATGGAAGGCTGTTGAATTTATCTGGAATTGCGGATTTGATCTTGGCTTGTTGTTTAACGACGGAGGTATAAATAACGCCGCTGAAGCAATGAAGGTCAGTTCAAAACGGTGGCTTCAACTGGGAATAAGCCTTTCAACTGCAAGTGGAGGAAGAAAAGCAGAAAGATACTTTTGCAAATTTTGTAACCTTGACCAAAATGAGGTAAATATTTTTAAAAGGTGGGGAAATGGAATGTAATTTTTAGTCAAGGGTTTGTTTTTGATATGCAGGTCTTTGAAATGGGCAGCGGTAGTTGTGGCGTTGGTGGTGCTGGCTGAAGTACTTGAGGCTCAGGCAAAACCCGTAAGGACTGTTAACAAAATCAAAAGACAAAAAATAAAACTAGAAATAGACTGACTGATGTTATTCATTTGATATTATAGCAGGGCGAAGGAACTTGCAAAAGTCGTAGGTGTACCAAGAGGTACAACAAAAGTACCCGGAAATCCAGGGCCATTGGTGAAGAGAGTAACAAAAACCTTGAAATGTTTGAAGAGTTGCTCAAGTAAGCTAATGAATTTTCATATATTTAAACTGTCGCAGGAAGTGATTCAACAATGCCCAAATTATAGGTCTGGAGTAGACTTCGAAGCAGCGGTCTCGCGCTTGAGTCCAAGCTCTGGAAGCTCTACTCGAGTGACCCGAGCGCTGCCCGGAGGCATGTGTACTGCCTTTGACGCTCCCGCTGATTGTGACGCTTCCAGCCCCTTCAGGCCTGTTGATGGAGTCTGCAATAACTTGCAAAATCCTTATTGGGGAACTTCTTACACACCTTTGGCTCGATTGGTTCCAGCTGAATACGAAGATTGTGAGATGGATAGTTTTTATTATACAAAGGTGCTAATGAGCTTTGAACTAAATTTTTTCTTAATATTTGTAGCTTTCAACGAGCCCCGAGGTGGCGGATTGAGCTCGAAATTCCCAAGGCGTCTGCCTCACGCCAGAACCGTGAGTACTTCCATTCATCCTGACCTCATCGAACCCGATCAAAGTATCACTAACATGGTTGCATTGACCGGTCTCATTGTTGATCATGACATGACCTTTGCTCCTGAAAGCGGTAATTTTGAAATAAGTTAAGGCTTCAATAGCTAGTGAGCGGCGGTTCTAATGAAGTACTCGATTTTCAGACTTCAAGTGCTGTTCTACGGAAGCCGGAAGCCGAGATTGCTGGCCTTTGGAAGTCGACTCGACCAAAGACAGTTTCTATGCCCGGCACAATGTGAGCTGTTTGGACTTTACCCGCTCAACTGCCTACTGTTTCCCAGGTAATTTTTTGAAAGAATTTATAGCTTACAGCTGAAGTGGTGATTAAAAACTTGAGATCTTTGCAGGAACCACTGGCGTCCGTGAACAAATGAACATGTTGACGGCCTACCTGGACTTGTCCTTCATGTACGGAAGTGAAGAACCAATCAACAACGCTTTGAGGGAACATAGTGGAGGCCGATTGTTGCGCAACAGTTCGAACTCTCGGTTTTTGCCTTCCGTTGAGTATGTCAAGAGCCGTAGCCATGACAGTGAAGTTGAGCACTTCTTTGATGAACTTATCGGAACTTATGCCGCTGGAGACTTGAGGGTTAATGAGATGCCTGGATTGACTGCCATGCAAACTTGTAAGTGCATGAGATTTCAGCTTTGATTCAGATTCACAAAGTTGAAGGTTTCTTTCTGATGCTCAAGCTTGTATTTTCATTTAGTGTGGTACCGAGAACACAACCGACTTGCTGCAGAAATCCAATCTCTGAAACCTACCTGGAGCGATGAGCTAATTTTCCAAAATGCGAGGTAAATTTTTGACCGAATCGTTTCGGTCTCAGGGGCCAAGAAAAATTCAGCTAACTTAATTTTTCTATTGTAGACGTCTGGCTATCGCCGAATGGCAAAAAGTCGTCTACTCTGAATACCTTCCAGTAATTCTAGGACCTGCAGCCATGGAAAAATACCGCTTGACCGTCACTGCCGGTTTCTCTCTCTACGATCCTCAAGTTGACGCCGCCATTATCCAAGCCTTCAGTTGCGCCGCCTACCGGTTCGGACATACAATCATCAACGGTATCGTTGACATGATGAGGGATGTGCAACGCGTCATGACGTTCAAAGTCAGAGATGGATTCTTTAACGATTCTATGGTATGGATGATTTCAGTGCTAGAAAGCTATATACAAAATGTAACTGTTCAAATTTCTAATTGATTAACTTGTCTGCTTCTAAGATCGCATTCAACAATGGAGAAGGTTTCGACTTGCTCCTCAACGGCATGTTCAACCAAAACGCTCAGAAGCCTGACCGATTCATCACACAAGAATTGACCAACTTTTTACTGCGAGAGCCTCATCAAAATTTCGGTTCCGATTTGGCTGCCAGGAACATCCAGGTAGACTTCAAATTCCCAAGTCCTAAATTCGTGTGGCAGAATGTAAAGAATGCGAATTCAGACAGCAACATTCTTAAATTTTCCAGAGAGCCAGAGACCATGGTGTGAAGCCCTATGGCGCTTACAGAGAATACTGCGGTCTTACGGCTTTGACTAACGCCTGGACCAACAAACCCGCTGAAATCAGTGCTAGCAACTGGCAACAACTTCAATCGGTCTACGTTTCGCCTTTGGACATTGATCTTTTTGCTGGAGGTCTTTCCGAAGTGCCAGTTGCTGGAGGCGTTACTGGACCTACTTTCAACTGCATCAAGGTGAGTCCCTGAACTCCTGCAACAATCTCAATACTGTTTTTGTTTCCAGGAACCCTTCGAAATCTTATATTCAACGCTGTTTCAGGGCATTCAATTGGAAAGGACCAAGTATGGTGATCGATTCTTCTTCACCCACCAAGGTCAATCTGGATCCTTCACCTTGACTCAGCTGCGTCGGTTCGACCGCCAGAACTTTGGTGACATTATTTGCAGGAACAGCAACATTGTTCGAACTCCTGCTAACGTCTTCAGGCCTGCTTCGTAAGCCTTTATTTGACAAAAATTTCAGTTTCAGCTCCAAAATAGAAATTCTTACAGTCTTTTGTCCACTTGCAGCACCAACAACCCTTACGTTTCCTGCGCTGATACTTCCAAGAGGACGCCAATTTTCTCTGGAGACTTTTTGTAAAGTCTAAAAATTTTACTATTGATCAAAATTTCACTGATTGACTTGCATTCATGAACATTAATAAAATAACGTGCTTATGTTAAACATTGTATATTTCTTGGCCATAAAATTGCTAAAGTGAATTCTTTAAAAGCCTCTCAGAATTTCTCATGCACATTTGCGAAAGTTCTGTATTTCGACTTTCAGGTCTTGAAAATGAATTCCAGAAAAATAAGATGCGGCAGTTGTGGATATGTCAAAATTATATTTTCTTTGCGATGCACCACAAGAGCAGAGGTTTAAGAAGCGGCTGAAGCCCATTAAGCTTGTCCTTTAGGATATCTGTAGAAAATATATAATTTTTGGCCCTGTCGCTGCAGCGTACAATTTGGGCAGTCCAAGTTAGTTTTTGGTTGGGAAGCCATTATGTAAATGATGGGGGAAAGTCATGGAGTGAAAGACGCTCATCTGCTCTATGCCACATGATTGTGTATATTTTGCCGCCGCGTCCATGTTTAAAGTGTACGAAGCAAGTGCAAGAAGTCAAGATGACGGCATGGAACTGTTGCAAGGACTCAAAAGACAAGAAACGAAGCTGAAAGTACATAATAGACATTACGTATGTTTGCACATGTTAGCTGATTCGGTGAGCATAGATCCGGTTGTGTATGTGTGACTTGGCTTT
>JAQGBJ010003759.1:0-11816 GCA_034698345.1 Sphaeridia pumilis | reverse complement strand
AGTATCCCTTGTAGACATCTGACTGTTTAAAAGGAAACTTTTGCTGACTTTGCCAAGTGAAAGCTTAAAACCACGTTGCACATATATTTGCAGAATGAAACGGGTTTAGGCCAAGTGAAGTAAAAGTTTACAAATAATTTTATGGCCTTGTGCCTGGAAGACCTGAATAAACATTGTTTGCGAAACTTGGTCAAGTTGCGGATTCTTATTCGCTGTGTGGCGAAGAGGGAGATCTGAACTTTTATGTGGACTTTGTTTTGTCATGGATTTAAAATTTCACCACGATTAGTTACGAAACAAAGTGAGTCTGCCGAGCTAGGTGAGTAGCTAAGTCATTTAGTTGAAAGAGAACTTTTTTGGTGCTTGTATGCTTGATAAACGCCGGTTGTTTTGGTAGACTAACAAATTTAAATTACCTTGTCTGGTAAAGAGTTGAAAAGTTTAAAAATTGCTGATTTTTGCTCAAATGTTCCTAGCTTTAGGTTATTGGAAGCGAAACGCATTTGGTTGAAAGATTCTTGGGCTTGAAAGACGAACTGTCAAAACCTGGGTTTTCATTTTCCAGTTGAGCATGTGAAGAAGTATCTATGGAAGGAAAAGTTCTAAGGGTACATTCATAGGTGTTGTATTGTAGCGTAACTTCTTGCAAGAAATATCATGTACTGTTTATGCATCTTTGTTGCAACAAGCAGAAATTTTTGCGTGGTTTTAGTAAATATAAAAGCCGTTAGTTTTCGTTTGTCTCAACGAATCAATTATAAAAATTTCAAGAATGAAGTGACTATTGCTTCTACTGCGATTTCTGAACTTGCGGAAGGTAACTGTTTAGATGAATATTTGACGCGAATTGTAAATTTAGCTTCAGGTTTGTCTAATATAGTATAAAGGGACGTCTTGGGTAGTTACTTCCTACCTTTTTACTACCCGTTGAAAACGTTTGGGGGTTTTTTAGTATTGATTTCTCTTACCTTCCAGCAATTGAATGTTCTTTACCCAAACCGGTAAAAATTTTGACACCTTCACAGACCAGTGGTTAGCAAAATGTTGGCGCTTGAAAATTGATTCTCAGATTCGCAAATGTCATGAAAGAATACTTTTATACAATTTCCGACCAAATTGCCAAACGTTTACAGCTGGTAGCCTTTGGAATTAACACGGGAAACTCGTAAAAAAAGAAATGAATCTGACACGAAAAAAAGATACATTGAAGTAGCGAATAACAAAATGTTACGAAATGCCAGCATAATGGAAATCAATAGCCTCTGATGTTCAAATTTTGTTGTTGGCGCTTAAGGCTCAACAATGAATTGTGCCCTCAACGACTGTTGTTTGCAATAAAAAGTTTCTGAGGAAAACTGCACGATTGGGTCGTTAGCGTTCACACAACGTCTAATGTCTTAACACTACTGTAGAAGTACTGTAATTGAACTATTTGTACTTGTTCAACACGTTCTCGTCAGTCTGCAATTACCAGACAATCGCAGCCAGAAGAAGGAACGTTTCAAATTTGTTCTAAATGCAGCTATATAACGAGTTTTTGCGTTAATTGTTTCCGAAAAACACGTAAAAGTGACATGAATGGGTACCAGAAGCTGCAATTTGACGCTTTCAAGTATTCATGAATTTTCAACCGGAGCCATTTTATTATTTAACTCATCACCAAGACGTTGAGTAAGATTTTCTGGGACAAAATCGCTCAGTTTCTTCATACAAAAAGAACGCAACACATACACTGTCGGTAATCTTCATTCTTGTGTTGAATTCGTTCTCCCGCGTGTACATTACAATGTTGAGTTGAACGTGGCAAATTCAGGTAGCTACTAGCGAAAGCTATACCTGAAGAGATTTAAACCGCACAAATACAAGGTAACCAGCCTGCCAATAAACAAAACTTACCTTCATAAGTAAACAGTGCGACAAATACACAACATTTGAGGATCTAGAATCCAAGAATCAATCTGGGATAGTCCAGTTGAAAAGTGAAGAGGAAATTCGATCGCTTCACGTAACGTTTGCACCGTTACAGTTTGAATGCTCTAAAACTTTGGTTTCGGTCTTGACACCCAACAATTGAAAATTTCAAAAGCATATAGTTTTCTCACTGGTCTTTCACCCTTGTCATTTGCAGTTGGCAATGACGCGCATGGCACCAGAAGTATTCAATTTTCTGTTGTTTAAAGCTGTTCCGCCAGCATTTTAGGCCCTTACGCTATATTTTACAAAAGATCGGACAAAATGTACTTTGAGGAAGCGCAAACGTTGGGTGGGTTTTGATCATGTGGAAAAATTGTTTCGCGGTGGATAAGTTCATCCGACCATCCAAAAATGGATTTGGAATCCCACATGTTTGGGCTTTCCATACCGTGTATGGAGGCAAATCAACCAGCCATTAAGGACGGATTCTAATGAGTTCAGTTACGTTGTAAGTAGGTTCCACGAATTTTAAATTTACCCGTTCGGTTCCGTTGATCGTACAGTTAGTTGCGACCAACTATATACCCTCAATATTTCAGCTAGTTTTTTAGTTTGAACCTTGTTTAAGGTTACGACAACTACAATAAAAACTTGCATCAAGGAACGATTCAAATTGTTTTAAAATACAAGTCATATTTATTCTTCATACCTTCCGTAAAAAGGAAGATTCAGAGAGGGAACCCAAGCTAACTTTCTCTCATTTCCACTGCCTTCTGTCTGATCCCAATTGATGGATGATCTCCCTCCTTGTCAGTCATCATCAAAAAGTCTTTATGAGTCTAATACTTGGCATCCACCTGAATTTAAATTTCTTCCTCGAACCATTATCTTTTTCAAAGGACTGTATATAAGACCTCTCACATCCGTTTTGTTCAAACTCATGGCTCCGCCACTTTGGTCTTCCCTCAATATTCTTATCCCTCGCGCAAGTTTAGCTCGCAAATTAAATTCCCTTCCTCAAGTTACGTACCGCCAGGTTCAATTCCCAGGCCCGAATCCAACTTCAAAGTTGTGAACTTGATCTCTCAATGAGGCCGTAGCATAGCATTAGTGTCTTACAGTCAGCAGTCTCAGGACCAAGTTAGCAGCCAAGAATTGCTTTTCCCTCAGGATCGCTGCCATCGCCGTCTTTCTTCGAGGCCGCTTCTCCAAGCATCTGCTTTCTTGCTCAAAAGTCTATCAATTATTCATCATTTTATTCATCAAGAAGAAGAAATAGGATAAGCCCGCTGTATCAATTTCCGTAGCAACTTCTTAATAAGCTATGGTAATTTCCGTGACCTCAAAATTTGTACTTCTTGCACCACATAATTTAAGCTTGGCAGCCCTGTAACGTTTGGCCAAATGGACACATTTCGCCCACGCACCTTTCAAAAATTCGCGGGCTTTCACCCTGATTGAAAACCTGTAACCACGTGCTTCAAAACCTGGAGCCAAACCTTTGACCCAAAATCCGAAAATTCTCATAGATCACCCGAAAACGATTCTCTTCGTCCATAATCTCCATTGCTGATTCGCCAAATTATCATATCGAAATGACATATCTTAGAATCGACTCCCGACAAAGTGGCTCTTACCTCGAAATCTCATGAATTCCGATAATTTGCAGCTTTCTTCACAACTTTTCTCTCCCCTATAAACTCCATTATTCCTATTCCGTAAAAGTTTTGCCATCAACTTATTCATTCATTCCGTCCTCTTTATCATTTTTATTGATTGGCCTAATCGAACCCAAGCCAAGTCAACTTTATCCACAGCGAATCGACTACATCGAATTTATGAACTTGTTCTTCTTGCATAAGCTTATACTACGAAACTCGCGTTCCGATTCCTCGAAACTTTTGCAAGTCCATTAACGTCCTTTGTCTCTTGTTCCTGAAGCGGGAAAAGTTGGGCCATCTTTGCGCCCATTACTGGGGCCGCTACATACTCTTGCGATTTGCGGTAAAAAGTTGGCCGATTCGTTCCACTACTTTACAGCTTACTTCCAAGAGAGAATGTCAATGGCGAATTTCCTTCTCGTTGAAACCTTGAATTCGATCCGAGCAGAATTTTGTCGATTATCTTATCCTAGGCTGAGCTCCAAAGGTTGGAATATTAATGACACTGTCAGGTCCAACCGAGTAACATCTTTTTAACCTCAACTCTTTGTGCGGGAACACGCTACGCTCATCTCAATCGTACGACTTTTCTCCTGTGTGAGCGCGCGCTATTGCGTAACCTGGATTTCCAAGAGGACAAAAAGCCCCATCATCATCATCATCATCTCCATTTCAACCTGTAGTTCTAGTCGTCGTTTTTGTACTAGCACGTCAAATGGAGCATATGGAGTAAATGCTTTCTCTTTTCTTTTCTCTATGGGT
Organism: Sphaeridia pumilis; assembly: GCA_034698345.1. Classification (NCBI taxonomy): domain Eukaryota; kingdom Metazoa; phylum Arthropoda; class Collembola; order Symphypleona; family Sminthurididae; genus Sphaeridia; species Sphaeridia pumilis. The sequence goes on along the minus strand of JAQGBJ010003759.1, from coordinate 7,479 downwards.
TTTTCTCTATGCTTTCTCGAGACTCATTGTTCTCCAGGTATATATTAACCCCATCCGGTTCACTTACTTCCTTATCCCATTCGATTCTCGCTGTAACAACTTTCTCTTGTGTTCAGGAGGAGAGCTAAAAAATATATTCGAACGTGAAAATAGCTATCTTTTGTTACATAGTTTCCGTTACTGATATATCCATTGAGGCATAACATGGAACCTGGTCTTTGAATTGAGCCTGACTAAAACAGGAGAAGACAATCACATTTTTCACTGGAATCCGTCAAATATCCATCTTTGATTCTAGAATCTAGATATACTCAAGCTTGAAAAATTCAGCCTTGGATTTGCAAAGCTTTAGGAAACGCTAAGCTATTTCAGACATGAGTTCCAGGTGCATAAATCTCCATTGAATTCCACTACTACTAGAAAAGCTTAAGCTAAATCTACTAGCCATACATGATACAGAGTGAACAAAAGAGAATTCACATTTCGCTAATGTGTTAACACACCAACCATGTAATTTAATCTAGTGAATTTGCTCGGCCAATTTTCAATACATTATCGAGATTTTCTCCGTGTTCTAAAACCCTATGTCTAGCGCTAATGGTTTATCTTCTGTGAGTAGGCGTAACATGTATTTTGCTGGTCTTTGAGGTCTTGAAATAGAAGCAAAAGCAGACAAGACAATATACGGCTGAGTAAAATCCTAGCTACCTCACCTCTTGCCGGAAACTTGAGCTAATGTTACAAATACATGGGTTTGGACATTAATTATGGGCCACGTGAGAGACCACAAAGGTAAAGTATAGTGGCTTTCACCTAATTTTTGGGACGACACGCCCACTACTACTGGCCTATTGTAAATCTATTAGGTTTCTAGCTCTAGACTTGGGTTTTCACAAAATTGGCAGCCTAACATAAGGCTACAAGCTTGAAAGTAGTTGAAAAATAGCTAAAAGTAACTAGTACGAACGCTGATGATTCTAGAATCTAAGACAACATGATTGAAGTTGTATTAGTACAGAGGGCGCTCGGGTTCAGGTAGCTGCTAATTCGAGTACTTGAGTAAAAATATCTAGCTTTTTCTAACGAAATCTAAAGTTTTGGTACTTGAAGTAGCCTATAGTGTAAAAGAGCTAAAATTTTGGGTACTACCTAAAGTACGGACTAACTTACAACCTTGAAGCTAAAGCTACTATTTACACGGTTATTGCATTGCATTTGTACATTGCGGCATTTTCTAACAATACTGACACAGATTTAACAAAACAAGATTTATGTACAACAAGTTCTCCTATTCTTTGAGCCTTAAATAACCTATATATTTAGCTATTCTGCTAGATTATTTAACGTTAACAGCCTATGGCACATGACATGAAAAATCTTAAGAGTACATTGTATACAGATACATAATACAGACTTGAATGAAACTTGTACACAAAAAAGCCCGACGGCCACCACCACCAAAGCTCTCTTCTATTCTATTACACAGGCCATAAATCTTGATAGAAGATCCACCGTCGACTTGGACTTGGTTGTTCAAAACTGGCCGGAAAATGCCCGCCTTTCCCGCCCTCTTCTTCTTGCTTTCTTCGAACACGTCTCTATATATCTTCAGTGGTTGTTGAGGAGTCTTCTCCTTGGTACAAGTGCAGTCTTTGGACTAACCCACTGGCCCTGTAACCGACATGAACAAGTTTCAGACAAGAGTTTAAATAATGTTCGAAACTGCCCACACCACCTGTGTACACGCATTGCGAAAATTTCTTACCCGATTTTTCTCCTTATAAAAAACACGTCCTCTACTTCTACTTGCTTTCTCACTCATCATCACCGTCTTGAAGGCGGCCAAAGTTGGCCAAACAACATGTCCTTATGGGATTTCAACACTGTTCCTTTTAGTTTCTAAACACAAACCTTGTTCTTCTTCTTCAGTTTCTTCTTGTTCTCAACTTTTTGCTGACAATTCACACAGGGACACTTAAACTATTGTAAACGTTGCCGCTACTTTGCAAATCCTTAACTTCTTCGTAGACCCGCTCGCCGTCGACAGTCAGTGGTGTACTGCAAACCGGGCCTGGTTCGGAGTAGTAGTTGCCATTGCATTCGATGCGACGTGAGCCTCCGGTTGAAATCAGGTTCTCGAAAAAGAGCGGCATTTGATTCTTCTTCTGGTCTTGTTGGCGCTGGCGGTGACGGAGGTAGGCGATTTCAAGCGCCTTGTAGAGCGTTAGAAGGATGACGAGCGTCGCGATTCCGCAACCGATGTAGCCGAAAATTTGCAGGTTGCTGCCCATGATGATGACGGGTTGGGAACTTTTCCAAAACTTTAATCAATCACTTCAACTACTTTGGTAAACCTGTAAGAACAACAACAAAATCCTCTTAGAGCCACTTTACTTCAGGTGAACAAGTTGAGAGAAAAGTTTGGAAATACTTTCTGACCTCTCGAGTAGATTTCCTTGATGAATTTACGGCCGATCAGGTTGTATCCTTCCGCTTTGGTCTTGAGTGATTCACACGTTCTGTTTAGTAGTTGGTTCAAGATTTCTGTTTGCACACTGCAAATACAAGATTGCTCACACTCTGAAAAACAAGACAAGTGACACCGACTATTTTCTATTACGCCGCTCTAATCTTATCTAATAGACTGACTGCTTTGCGTTTCCTCTTTTCCATGTATGCAATCAGCCGGATAGAGAATGCTCTTTCTGCACCAGCTCCTATCTGCCCTATCCTATGGTGTGTGTTTACTGTTAGACGAGTTCAGCTAAAGATATGACTAGTTTAAAGCTTACTCATTTCCTGCCCCCTTGGGACATTTGATTCCAATGTATCTACAATGATCGGTCGATGTACGAGCGAGAAAACAATGTTTATACAGAGATATCCTCAGAGTACAACAAATATTCTTAAATGCCTTGAACGACCTGCTCTACATTTGATCCTACTATGTAATCTGATAATTATTATAAACTATGAGTCTTGTAAGACATACAAGCGATACAGGTAAAACTAACAAATAACTGACTGAATCAGGCTTTGGAAGGCCATTTGAAGCTTGAACTAAGGAGAACACGTTAATGGGTACCTTCACTGGCGCTTCAAAAATAGAGATACGATGTCGCAACAATGAATGATGTACTAATAGAACTTAAGTTTGATCATAAAACAAAACATGCTTTGGGTACTTGAAAGTATCTTAACCTACAAAAAAACTAGCTTTTAGTGCGTTAGGTATCTGTTTTGAGCTTTTAGATTTAGATATGCTTCGGTGAATGTTCAACAAACAGGCAAACAACAAGTATTGTTGGGCAGCTAACCAAAACTAGAATTCCACTAACATTGGACTGGAAAGTCTAAATCTGAACTCTAAATAACAAATAAATAGATTTGATTTGATTAAGCTCAGAAGGCTATTGAAGTCTCTCCCATTTGGCAGTAAAAGGCGCTACGTAATCAGTCCTCAGAACGTTAAGTAGACATCGAAGTGAAACTCAGTTGGGCCCTGGGCATTCATGAGTCTTCCAGTCGTCAACAGCGGCCTTTAACTGGAAAAATTAGGAAAGACTATTAGCAATGAACTCAAATGGACTTTAGGCACTAGATTTTAGTGACCCGTTCACCAGTTTACTAGTTACCTTGACAAGATTGCCTTGAAACTTGTGTGTTGTTGGCTTGTCCTCAGTCTGAAAAAAGGCGCAAAAAGTTAGTCAATGACTAGTCGAATTCTAATGTCATCCAAACCAATAAAACTCAACATACCCCGATTTTGAACGGCTCATGAGTTCCCTTGATGCCATTTCCTTTCATTTTATGCGTTGACTGCATTAAATGCGAGAACGTTGTAAAGTCATCCTTCAGCAGATGCGAACAGGGATACACTTTGGTAAAGTGATCGGCGATGGCTTCAGAAAAGGACGGCGGTGCAACAGAGTCCGGCTGTTCAACACTGGGCTTACTGAGTTGTACTATAAGTTCGCGACAGATGGCCAAGTGGTACAAAAGGTTATCGTAGGTCTTTACGAGCGCCTCATTTCCATTATCCTTGAGTGTGCCAAGAAACACTGTCACTTTAACATGAAACTTGGATTCCCATAAAAGCATGGCAAACATCAAATTAACAAGTCCGAGGTCCAGGTCTCCGACGCTATCTTGTATTTCCGGTTTTAACAACGGCTTGATCACGTTACGCACTGTTGCAGCAGGATAGGAGTAGAACAAACACTTTTGTTTACTTCCTTCCAGGAAATATGCAGCCACCGTTTCTTCGTCTTCTGCCAAAGCGACAACGTCTCCGTCGTGAGATTTCAGCGGGGAAGAAGCATTAGCGGCTTCTTCCAGAGAGGGGTACATGCTATCGTTACGGTTGCTCATGGCACTAGTACTGGGAACCGGTGAAAACAATTCGGAAATCCCCGAGGAGCTCTCACTATTCGAGTTTCTTCCTTTCCCCTTCAAAGCAACCAAGTCGGTTAAACTTGCAGAACGAGAACTTTCGCGACTGGTGCTTGGTGTCGACATGTCTTCTTGCTGAGCTCTCGAAGGGATTCGTTCCGCCGGTGACGATCCTGGTGAACCTTGAACAACGTTGTTCTTCTTCTTTGGTGTTGAAGTCTCCAACATTCTTCGTCCTTCATCTTCTGCGCTGCTGCCGCCCAAGTTTGGGTATCGGATGTATCCAACGTCAGCCTCTTCGTCCACTCTGCTTTTACTTCTTCTTCGGTGAACCTTGACCCCAGGGCACCAGTACATTTGAGCAATCTTCAGAAACAGTAAGGCGCCTCCGAAAAGGCCCACGCAGAGGCACAATAACAGAAAGATCTTGAACGGCTCCATCTTCAACCGATTCTATCGGAACACTTGAAATGATGTCTGACTTCGGGCAAAGTTGGCTCTGCAAGATCTGAAACACATACGAAACAAAGTCACATTAGGATCGTTATCTCCCACTACAAATCTGATAACCATGCAAAATTTCTGCTGATGACTAACAAAATCCAGTAACCTGAGTAGCTCTGCTTCCAGTCTGGTGAAAAGTTTCTAACACAACTTTTTAATAGACATTGATTTATGTCTATAATAATATATGCACCGACAATTCAAACCTTTCTACTGCAGCAATCTGCATCATGTCTAAATGTCCTCGTTCTAGTCTCAGACTGATCTGCATCCATCTGCTCCTCTCATTTCTTATCTATTTTGTCACCATTTCCAAGCAAACTTGTAATCCGCCTATCTTGCCTTCCTGCTAAACATTTCAATGCACAAGCAGACACGTTCCTAAATGACACTCGAGTATTTACTTTCATAAGCACCGTCAGTATTGATGAATCCTCCAAGTAAAAATGTGTTTGCTAGCTTTTCAACCCTATCAGTCATATCAGACTCTTATTAGATAATAGCCCAACGTCAAACTATCCTTGTTTGCTGATACTCTTCCTGCCTTCATCGGCATCTCAAAAGTGATTTGTGTCCACGAAGCTTCCATGAGAGTTCCAGAGATTCTTCCCATCGGTACCATTACCCATTATATATGCCGGCTTGGCCTGTTCAAAGCTAATGATATTCAAACCATACTGCCTTGGTAGTCGTACCATTAACCAGCTCGCTACAGACCAGTCTAATAACATAACTCGTCCTCTACGTTATCACAAACATCATTATAGAATCACAGCTATCTAAAGGCGTTGTAAATGACTCGTTTCCCACCTCGACATTATCGTGCATTACCCCAACTGACAGAACTGCAAAAACTTGAAATCAAATTATCACACTTCAAGAACACGAACTTCATATCGTTATGAACACACCTTACGCGGTAACTGGCGTTGCACGTGTTGAATAATCCTTCCGCTGAACCACATCCGTTTCAGCTTAGTTAGTTGGTTCTGGATGTGCTGCTGTGAATTCCCACGGGTTTTCAGCTTAACTCTCAGAGACCGCAGTCTGGCTGGAGGACCATTCCTGTTTATTCATTTTCCTGGAAAACAGAACAATATTGTCATATAAGATAGTCATCTGGACACAACTTTCAAACATATTCTCAACCCAAGGCCAACAACAACATCTTTTCCTTATACTGATCTAATAGAGATCTCACTCAACAGACCTCCTGCATTGTAAAACCAGTGGCTTTGATGCCATTCTGCGGTAGCTATATTCTTTCATGTCCCGACCTTTCCAATCCCCTTAAAGTCATTCTGTTAAAATACTGCATACAATAATATAAACCCCAAGGCGTTCCCCAAAATCCCACACGACAAGCCGACAATAATAGCATCCGTTAGGCTCACACATTTTCCCCGCCGATACTACACCAACGGCGTTTCTGTAGTAGCGATCTTTACTACGTTGTTCAAGTCCATTTACGGACGACTGATTTTATCCACAGAAAAGCTTTGTTCCTATTGTTCTTTCTTGTGACATTCTGAACAACATACAACTGTATATTTGCGGCCAAGTCAAGATTGTGTGAAGGGAATATTTACAATCCGTGATAACACAATGCTATATTTGTCACAATGTATAAAATCTCAAGTATCTCGTTTTCCTCTCCAGAGAACCGTTTTTCACAAATATCCGGTTCGATACTGGTTCAAATACTACAAACTCAATGAGAACAAAAAGTTAAAATTATGAAATGGCTATCAAAAACAAAAGATTCGGCACTACTTTGTACTTACAATTTCGAAATCAAAATTTCTGATTTTGGTTTTCTCATCAAACTTGAACAGAAAACAATCGAATAGCCTTGTATTCTTGTGTTTACACTCAATTAACACTAAAACTCTAATATTTGAACACGTTCAAAACGTTTTTCGCTAAAAACAAAAGATTATTTAACTGAAAAGTGAAAAGTTAATTAATTTCAATTTGACACATTGTTGTCAACAATGATCAATGAGAAAATGATGATGATCCATGCGATCAGTCCAGTTGATTTTCCTCCTTGGCGCCGTTTTCCGTTCAAACTACTCTGCTCCTACATGTGCTCATCACTCAATGGCTCGCGCAGTCCTCCTCCCTACGCATCTCACTGCATGCACTGCATGCACTCGATGGTATGTAAACAAACCTTTGTTTACACACAGTTAAAAACGCCCTTTACGTTTCGTTAACCACGGTTCCTATGTGTATCAACCGCACACAAATGTGTGCCACTTGAACCATTAAAAGCAACGGAAATCCCTTTGATGTTATTTTATTACTGTTTGATAAAGCCTCAAAGTACCATTCGCGAAATCTTTACAAATCCGCAAACGTATAATTCCCATATCTTCATCGTTACGATCGTTGTGTAAATACACTTTTACGATTTTCGCTATAGTCGTTGGCTTTTGCCTGAGTTTTCGTGGTATTCATGATCTCTTGATTTACATTCATGTTCTTTTTATTTACCCGGCCGCGGCCCATCTCGCCCATTAAACCGGAAGCTTAGCATGAAATCTGACAGGTCTTCATTGTTCCACGTTCTGCAATTTG
>JAQGBJ010003758.1:0-11821 GCA_034698345.1 Sphaeridia pumilis | reverse complement strand
CAACGTCGGGCCCGGTTAGTACTTGGATGGGTGACCGCTTGGGAATCCCGGGTGCTGTTGACTTTTTGCAGTTTTTTATTTTACAAACTTTTATGCTAGGGCTTATAGCTATGACCTAAGCCAAGAGTGTTGAATTTTTAGTATTTTCATGTTTTTACCACATCCCACATTACGCCTTTTCTAGTCTCGTCCATCTAGCAGCGTTTGCAAACAACAAGCGTCATGCAACTCGCATCTCTGTTATCTCCATCTGACGTAACCAATTTACCAAGAAGTTGTTGATTTAATCAGAGCCAAGACCGGTCAAGGGTCACAAGTACCAGAAAAATACAATCAACTATTCAGTATTCAATCAGTTGAATCATCACGATAGATAAATACACATCCAGACGTTCATCCCACTTCATTTCCAGTTAGGGTGGTTGTTTTATTAGTGCGAAATCTAGAAGTAAATTAACTCCTCTATAAATGCAACTACAACAATGATGAGAGTCCTTCGTCTATCCTGGTTGGCAGCTGCCATTTTGGGCCTCAGCCTTTTCAAAGACAGCCGAGCAGCTTCTAATTTCGTCGTACATTCTGGTGGGACTACCAGATCTCTGGCGATTACCACAACCACCGAACCTCCATCTCCAACTACAACTGAAGACCCTCCGACTTCAGACGATCAGAACGCCCCCTGTACTATCTCAGCCTCTCAACTGCAACAACTCGAGGAGCAACTCTACTGGACCATTTGGCTCTACGAACTCAACTTCAACGTGACTAACCACTTCCAACAACACACGCAGGAACCGCTTACCATTGGTTCTGCATTCATCGACACGGCTCAACTGGCCTCTTGTTCCGAAGTCGCAGCCATTGAGTTTCTTCTCGCCGAAGGCATCTATGAGAAGGCTTCCGCTCACTTCACCGCTCTGCCGGACCATGCTGACGAGAGAGTCCAAAGTCACTTCAGAAGCCTCAGAGCCAGAGTCCTACCTGCTCTTCTTGGCAAGTTGTGTCATGTACTTTATTGTATATTCGTCTACTTTTCAGAATCAATAACCTGTTCTTCTTTACAGACCTGCGACTTTTCTACGCCACCCTTGACACCTCAGCTCTTCCGAAATTCATCCAAAGGGTCACTAAATTGAACAAAATCCTCCAATTCGCCATTTCAAACCCCAAAAGCCTCGACCCAGATGCCTTAAACATTACTCAACCGCCGTCAGCAACAGGACCAAGCGTTTCTTCCAAGTACGCCGGCAACATCGCCAACTTCGAAGTCACCCTCAACCATGTCTTGAACCTTCCTTCAGTCGATGACAAACTCCAAGGTTTTGTCGACCTCTACGCCGAAATGGAACGTGGGGATCATTTGGACACTCCGCAGCTTCTGCAGTTTGCCGTTTACTTTAAAATTTACCAACCTAAACCCCAGTCTGGAACTCCTGACTTCGACCTCAGTCAAGGCGCTCTGCTGTACTCAAAACTGGAACCACTCATAACGTTCCTTAACTTCAGACACCCGGGCAACTGCACTCTTCAGAACGTCGCATATGGCGTTTATTTGAACAACAATCAAGCTTCAGCTATCAGTGTCGGAACAGATTCCAAAAGCACTTACGGCTTCAAGCGTCCACTAGCAGTGCAATCTGGCCCTCAAGGGCAACCTGTACCTCCTGGAGCTTCAGCTCCAGGCCTCGTTTCCGCCCAAGAAGCCTCCACTTACATGATGATCAGTAAAGATGGCGCTGATACCACCAAAACCGTATGTGGCAGCGCCTTCGGAGACTCCACGCTCACTAGAACCGACTTCGACCAAGCAACTTCAGCTGCTCCTGATGAGTGCCAATGGAATCTCGTTCCCGCCTCCGGCGGCAGGTACTTCAAGATCCAGAATCTGAGGCTCAACCAAAAGCTTGTTGCAGGTATCTCTAGAGAGAACGGCTGGTTTGTCCACTTGGTCACAGATGGCGCTCAAGTTAAGAAGAATACTGACTTGTGGGCTATTCACTGTTAAAATTGTCGTCAGGCGTTTAACGCCTTGAAGGCCTCCAAATAAACTCGAATTGCAAATAATTAAATTCTCCTTTTTTGAACTTTTACACTACAACTCTCTGGATTTTCCCGCCTTTTTACAAATCCTTCTAAAGAATATGATTGACTAGCCCTTCAAAAGCTTCACCTTACGTTTTTGACGCAGCCAACTTTTACCCCCAACCGGAAGTAACTTCCGCTCATAATATCTCATTTTTTCCCAGTCGGCTGGAACTCCAGTCTCATTCCGATACCAACCGGAAACGGCATTGAATCCTTCATTCCGCTCTGTTGCGGTCCACCGGCCTCACGCCATGCATCCCAAGCAAAAAGCATTACCAAAAACGCAACCACAAAACGCCCAGTCGCCCACAAACGAAATCAACAAAAACCTTGTGTTTTCTACCCAACTAATTTTGCATCCATATACGGCAAAATAATCCATTTAAGATTCAAGCTCTTTGTACTGCATATTCCATCCACCTGTCTCTCTTATTTTATCCAGCTTATAATTTCTCATTTTTCCACGTCTAACCTCAAGGCTTCTCCCTAATTATTGTTGACGATCATCCGGCAAACCTTACCTACCAGCCTAAAAGTCAAGTTGAAAAATCCGTCATCTCTCTTGCTGATGGAGCTCCACCTGAGATTCTTTTCTCAATGTCAATGCGACCTCACAACAATATAAATTGTTTTATCTTATTGTCCGTCGGAACTTTACATTTCGGAGGAATTTGTTCTTGCAGCAGCAACAGTTTGTGTCTTCTTCTCACGGTTCAATCCTCTTCGTCTTACCTGTCTTTTGGTATGCAGTTAACCGCATCTTCTTTAAATTTCTTCCCAATGCATCATCATCATTACATTATTATTATACAACATTTCACTCCGTCCGTCATCCCTTTAATTCCTCCCTTTAAAACCTTGTAAACTTTTGCACCTGTGTGTCCACTCTCCTCCTCCTCTCCTATGCTTTAACATTAGAGCAACATCCCTTGATTGCTTGCATTCCGCAATCCTTCCCTATGCTTGCTTACCTGTTCAAAAAATTCTCTCCCTCTCTCTTCCTTCCTCTCTCCCATTTGTTTAACATTGGCTTTGGCGCTGCCTTGTTTCTTCCTTGGCGGCGCACACCTGTGCGCTTCCCCGCTAGTGTCATTTCAAGCCTCAATCAGTCAACAGTGTTGGGCGCTTGCTTATAGCTTTCTTCAGTGTTAAAATACCCGGTTCCCGGTTAAAAACCATCCATCGGATCCTTACAGTCTTTATCTTCAGCGTTTAACCTCGATTTCGTCTTGGTTGGGGTGTCGTTGTACTTTATGTGGACTAGTGGTTGAAGTGGCTAAAAATTGCAGTAGTAGTACATAGGAGCCGTCGACATGGTGGTGCACCAAGCCAAAAATAGCCGGAGAATGTAAAAAAGCTGTGAGGTTTGCAGGAGGAGGAATAGTCTTCTTCCTACTCAAATACCATCAACATATATAAGCAACAACACAAACGTTCAAGAAAGAAAGACACAGTCATACGGAAGGAAGTAAAATATAGCGAACCAGCAACTAGTGAAATTGCACAATCTCAACTCATCTCCGAGTCATTACATCAGTAGGAGCCTTTGGAGCAAGTTGGCGAATCAGTAGAGAGATTGGTGCCAAAACTTAGATTCGCAAGTGTTGCCTGACTCAAGAAGTGCGCTTCGGTCATTTCGGTGTGTGTTGGAGGGATTGTATCATATTCGGATTTTTCGGTGGATTTCCATATGAGTCATTTTGGAAGAGGGCGGCGAAGGTGACTAATCAAAGGGTTGATATCAGCAGCGGCGAGGAAATCTTCAATTTCAGTTCAAGTTCAAAACTGTTAGAAGCTGGAACCATTTCGAAGTACGTTGTGAAGCTTGTAAGGCGTGATTTCAACAAAGGAACAACTTGGGAAACTTGAACGTTGTGTGCTTCGGATCGGAATCCTGGGATTAACGTAGACCCTGCAACAGATAAATCAAATGTAAGTTTTAGAATTGGAAGCCTATGTTGGTTATAGGTTGCATTACAACTTAGGCAGTTTACTTACATATGGTTGCTTTGACATCGAAATTCCGACCGACCTAGTTTCGTCATTGTTGTGTAGTATTGAAGAGATACACGGAGCTTTCAATAACGTATGTACCGAAATATCTAGGGAACAAAACAAGATTCTTTAAAATTAACTACTTTCCGCCCCATAAAACACGGCGGTTTATGTTGACTGTCTGACGCCAGGGAAAAACGAAGTACGTATTGTCGATTGTGTTGCATTCAACAAGAGCCAACTTTTCATGACCGCAGCTTCCCACCTGTTGAATACATGACATAAACATATACAGTATTAGCTACGCTACACTCTTTGCATTACTGCTGCACTTCAGTTTGGGACTTGTCGAAGTATACTTGTGGTCCAAGTCTCTTGCTTGCGATTCTGAACGCCACGCATGGTCCAATTTAACAGCCGGTTTGGTGGTCGATGGAAGACGCCATATGATTTTTGCTTGTAGTCGTATTCTTGTTAAATGCCCATTCCCATTCAGCTTGTGAGGTAAACCTGAAACCATAAACCAAGGGTGAATTTTAATTACTTTTGCCGAATTGTGGTTTCGGTGAGCCATGGATACGTTTACGTTTGTGAGGTTCAATAGTAATTTTTACCGCAAGCACAAGTAAGTGCTGTTGAATGGGCGAACGGTGGTCCTACTTCACATAGGTGGAAGTCTTGGTAACGCTCGTTCTTAAGTACCCATCGAAGAGGCTATTCGAAGTCCGATACTTGAAGAAGTACCTGAAATGAGTGACAAATCAGTCAATTAGTTCGCTTGCAAACCTCTCTTTGAAGTTGCTGGCTACCTCAATGAACCGGGCCCAGCAAAACTGTAATTGAAGCTAACTTATCGTAAATATATTTGCCTTACCTGAATTTGCAGTTAGTCCGTCTGTAGTATCTGAAGTTTCAAGTCAATCCGTTCCATTGTTATTACCGCTTACGGCCTTAGACGGGCACTCCAACGCCACATAAATCTCTCAAGTCCGCATGTCATCTCATTTCAGTACTCTTGTTCAACGTCTCTTGTTCTTGTCCATTAATTCCGTATTCATACATCTGTATAGTTACATAATAACAAACCGGCATTGCGCCCCTACTTAAAAGTGTAAACTACTTGACAAGGAATCTTCTTCTTCCTCCTGCCACTTGTTGAGCCTTGTACACAATCTGCCTTTGTATTAACGGTTCTATACAAGTAAATCATTACTACTTACTTATTCAGATCTTTGGGCTTTTACCGAAACTGTGTATTGTCCGCCCTTCAGCGTGATTGATAGCCACTTTTTTGGCTAAAAGTCCTACAATTCTGTAGTACCTGGAATATTTCGGGCTTTTCAAAAGCCACGACTATATACAACAGGTGTTTTATCTTGAGCTTGTCGAAATCATGTGGCGGACGCTGTAAGCGTGTGTGTCAGGTGTACAGTCCATTATGATAATCAGCCCCCGTTTACACCACTTTTAACTCCATTTAGCACCTTGACGAGCCACTTGAGCAGCAGCTCATCCTGTACAACTTCAAAGAGGGCCATCAAAAGCGCATTTTCAGTAGACATTCTTTCCCTAATCATTCATAACTAACAGTCTGTGTAGTCAGTCATGATGAGGTGCATTAATATAATCACAAAATTCGCCGAGACTTCAACAACGACGGCAGTTCATCCAACCCGCCCATCCATCCCATCTTCCCGTTGCAGCCTTGTTCAGCGTTCTTTGGAGCTTCTTCTTCTTGGCTACTTGAGTTAACTTGAGCGTCTTGTGCAGGAGCGTCTTCTTCTTGTTCCATAAGCAGTAATTTAAATACAGGAACATCTCTCGAATCATTTCATATAAAAATTCTCTTCGTTTCATCTTCCCCTTCTTGTTCGTCTTGTTGTGAAATCAGGCAAGCCAGAGGCAACCATCGGCGTCATTACATTAAATACATACATCGGACAGACGGGTCTTCGATATTCGCCATTTTGATCGACTTGAGAGCATCTTCTTCTTCTTCACCTCCTCCAACCAGGGCTTCTTCAACAGCCTGAAACAAACGCAATCTGTCAAAAGATTTCTCCACTTCTCAAGTTACATGTTTCAATGTTAAGTTGTAATGGGACGTGAAATGGGCAGGAGTCTTCAGTTCTTCAGTCATTCGGAAACGAATTAACTTACGGCAGCCACAACAGTCTGTGTAATTTCGCCTTTAAATTGCACACGCACTTTTACTGTCTCCTCGGAACAGCCCGCCCTTTGATATCATCAAAACCTTCCTTCAGATCATCTTCTTCAACTGTATTGAATTTCCACGTCGGCTTCAGAGTCTTCACAACTTCAGACATTCATGTCCCGAAGATGGAAGAAAAACACCTGTTGGCAAATAATCAGTCAAACCATACGTAATTTCTTCTCCTCAGTCATTCGGCAGTATACATGCATTCTTGAGCTTCAGAATAAAAGTTCAAACCTTGGGAAATTGCCAGATATGTATGCAGTTTCGCCTTTGAAACATGCGATCGGAATTTTTCCATATTTCCATGTCAATGCTGTGAGTGAGAGCTGAAGCGGCAGGAATTTCTTCAAAAGAGTTCTACAAACAACGAAATTAGACTCCAAGAATTTCTTTGAACGAGTTGCGAAATTCCAATCTTTTCAAAGCGGAAAGATCCATCAAAGGCATCTATAATCCAAAACATCCAGTTAGTAATTGTTCATTCATAATAATATCTGAATTAGGTATAACCTTGTGCAACTGCACTCACCTTTCTAAAACGCTGGCTGGCTGATCAAGGCCGCAATCAGAATGCAATTGGAATTCATCTTCATCCAAATCCATTTAAAGATGGCAATCCTCATTGGGCATATTCTTGGTGCAGATCCTAATTTGGCGTCACAATGGGTTGCTGCTGTCACATTGGCAAAATGGCAATATCTCAATTTGCGAATCCTTTCACATGCTGAAATACACGAATAGACATATCATTATCCCTCACATTCCCAAATTACAAAATCAAGGCCTCTTTAAGAGACACAACGTTTGCGTGCATACCCTCTACGGTTCCGTAAACACTAGATTGAACTAAAGTGAAATTAACTATACATATTTACTATACAATGGTTACAAATGAGCATAACGAAAACATGGAGCGACTACTCGTGGACCGGAATAGAACAACATGCGAAATTAATCCGACTCGTTGGACTGATTGGACTCCTATTCTACAGCACATCATAATACAAAAATAGTATCGTAAACAATACAAGTCACTTGCTGAATACTGATGACGAATGCCTACACATAAACACTGACTTGATTACTACAATTCGCCTATTGTCCAAACTTAGTTACTGCCTTGAGCTCATAAGATAACAACACTATGGCAATTCATCAATTTTTGCACACATCAGGTAAATACATATACAGACGGTTGTTACATTCCCTGGCTTAAAAAGCTGTTAAAAGCAAAACAACCTGTGGTATTGTTCCTACACGACTCCCTAAGGTTAAAATTACCACCTTTGTGAATACACAAAAAATTTAAGCACTAACATCCCACTTTTGTATATAAACTGTCAAAAAATCGGTACAAGTATATATCACGTATACTAGGCCAACAAAAATGTTACATTAAATACTCTTCAGAGATGCTCATTTCGCCAATCTCGATACAGTTAACACTAACAACACTTCAATCCGCTACTCTTGGTTGTACATACATAGGATCCCATTTTTACGTTGTTGGATAAACCTTTTGATTTTTCGCCAGACGGAACAAGTTTTCATCCTAATGACTCTGCATACTTTTCTCTCGCTCTCTTCGCTTGGCTTCCTTAACGCTTGGCAAACTCGCTGTATTGCGAACAATGCGCAAAAATCCTATCCTAATCTCTTGACTACATTTACAAGACGCTGCAGCAAATCTGCACAAAGCGGATAGACCACTACTGTCTTACAGTCTGTAACATAGAGGAACTAAACCTCCTTCTCCGTTCAAAACTTATTGATGTGGAATAAGCTCCCGCATCTTTATCCAATGTTGTTATACATAGTTCGACAGAACGATCCGCAGTTACCCAGTTTGCCAGTCAGTCACGACGGGTAACAATAACGTCGGTATGTCTGCATGTACCAACTATAAACTAACCGATACTTATCTTTGCGAATTAACGGGATACAAAGAGGATTACAGTAAAAGCTACAATACAATCTACGGCAACTTGTATACACGCTAATGTATAAACTGCTAAGCGGATTCCTGAGTCGAGAGAGAACAAACTAGCGCACCGCCGACGGACGGAACAATACATTAATCCGATCATGATCCACTCTGTCTACCTGATTAATATGTGCATAAATTAAACAGGTGTACAGCAAGCACTATGCATACAGCCGCATTGTCACACCGCGGTGCTTTTTTCGGAACTCATGTTTTGATGATCTGCAGGTGATTGAATCCTTGCTGTGCCATAGTCTGGGAGAACACACGATGACACAAATGGTCTCATGTTGAGGAATTTTCACAGAGGCGATGAGAATTGCGCCATGGCTCTCATTATCCGTCACGCTGTAAATGCATAGTCGCTCCCGCCTCCGGCAACAATAAGACACTTGAAGCTCAATTGTGTAGGTCAGGTGAATAGGTCCTGCTGAGCCTCGAGGTTGTTCGTGCGGTTGGCGAAAACTCGAACTTGTTGTTGTTGCCAATATCTTACTCTGGTAGTTTCTGAGAGTCTTTGAATATTTTCTCAAAACCTGCAACAAGAACAATCGTTATCATTGAAATTAATGTGACTGCATTATTCCAATGTGATTCTTATTGTATTCAGAATTATACCCTTCCTGCTGTTTCTGTTGGTAACATGATCAAAAGCGAATGATTTCTTTACTTGGTGTAGTCAGTCTCACAGGTGGGACCTGTGAAGAAGAAAAGATGACTTTTGAATTATAACTGGTTTCAGAAATATACTCAAGCAGGTGACTGCAGATTGGCAACAATCAAACACGGAAAGCGGAAGTACTTGAGAGAGAAAACAGCATTATTGAAATGCAAAGCAAGAAATTTACATTCAGGACAAGAAATTCGCGATACTTTGAATGCGACTTGAAACAGTCGTCAAGCAGAAAGAAGGCGGTTCGACAAGGTGAAAGTTGATTAGATCGATATCCACTTGGCCATGCGTAGGCATTCACTTAGCGAGATTATTAACGGACAGACAGACGGAGCTATAAAGATCGAAAAACTTACCGTCATTAAAACAAGAAGCGTAATGACAGCCGACATGGTGAACGGCGCATGTGCTACATATTCACACATGAATGTCCAATCTGCTAATGGGATTAACAATATAATGGCAAGTGATCGCATTTTGGCGGAGATAAATTCAGGAAAGAGCTTGTGTATAACAATGTGGAGAAATTTTTAGTTGTCAGAACGTCGTCGTAGCCTTTCAAGTGACCTGCAATAATAAGCATCATCCATAAGTAAGCTTGATTAACTGCACACAAGCCCACGCAACTTCGTGGTACTTCCACTCAAATTTTCTGTACTTAAAATCTCACCTTGTTTCACGAAAAGGTAAAATCGTGTAGGCAATTCATGATGATGAAAAATAATAGCTCAAGACACAATATTCACAATTTCAATGTGTCAAGGGTAACATCAATGTGTTGAGCGTCGTGGGTTCATGAATCCTTCACAAGGTCTTCAATCAATATAGTTTGGACTTTGTTAAGACTTGCACATCTACAAGCAAACAATCGTCGAGATTAAGTGAGTGGTGTTGAAATCGCCTTCGTTTCCTATACCAAGTTAATTACACCTACATGAAACGATAACATCGCAAATACGCCTCATACCCCAGGACTGAGTTGAGCTGCGCTGCGCCAAGTGTAGGTCAGCATTTTGCGTTCAGTGAAGCCATCCAAGTGGTCGAGTTGGCTCTCTTTGAACTGAAATACACACAGCCAAATACAAAATTAAGCACTAGCGCGACAGTTCTCGGTAGACTATGTGACAGTGTATATAGTGTACTGAAATGCACCTTACGTAACAGGAGCTCAGCTTGTATAATCTTCACGAGGCAAGACTGGTTCTTAGGTAAGCTAGGTGGCAATTATTGCAGTTTGATTCTACAAGTTGCACCACCGACATGTAGTGAATTTTGTAGTCGAAATTTCCAGAATGTTGCCGTTGACTTCATTGATTCCCCCTTTAAGTCCCAGTCTCTATCGTCGTAAACCCCCAGTATCTGTGAACCAGAAACCTCACAGATTAGGCAAGATAGATTTTGATATTGAACGGTTTTATGGATTTGAACTAACCTCAACATTTTAATTTCAGCTTTCAACACCAAACAGGATATGGCGGATGTTGTCAAGAACACTTCAGAAGTAGTCTCCTCCAGTAGTACCAAAAAGAAAACCAAAGTCCGGCAACAAGAATCCCATGAACAGCGTCAAGAGCTTGTTCAACAATCCTCCGTGACGTCCACTTCCTCAACCTCATCCAAATCAACCCTTGTAAAGCAGCAAAGTCAACAGTCGTCATCATCAGTCATGTCCGCATCCACCATGTCATCCTCCGGTACTGTCCAGATGAAGCAGAAACAAGTGTCTGCGGCTATCTCGGTGACTGGGCAATTCTCCAGTTCCGGTGGTGACGGCGTCCAGCAGCAAATTTCAACCTCGACCAGCAGCTCTACGAAACAAGAAAAGGTTAAAATGATGAACGGAGCCACTGGTGAAGTCGTCTCTTCTTCGGAACAGAAGCAAGTTAGTAATAGCAGTACCAGTAGCTTTGATGGTCAGAACAATCAACTGCAGCCCATGCAGTTCAACGAAGACGACGAAGAAGATCAACAAGATATGAAGGTGACGCTCAATGTGACTGGTGGTCCTATTAGTGTCCGGCATGAGAGTGAAACTGACTTGTATTTTGCCAACATTGTCAAGACGGACGATGTCACTAACACAACTAACATAATCATAAGTGGCGATGACATGCCGTCTTCCATCTATGATGACCTTTCATCCTCCGAAGTTGTCGTCACTGTCGACAACAACAATCTGGTCCAGTTTGATACCGACTCTTCTTCCCCGGTTGAAACTCCCCTTCGTCGGCACAGTACAATCATACCGACAATCAGTATTCACCCGGACCTCATTTCGGATCTGGAGCCACCACATCTTGTCCCGTGCCTCAACTCGCCCGATAATTCCAGTACATCCTGCAAGAGTTCAGACGGAGGTGATAACAGCATGGGCCATGTCGATATTGATGAAACCGATCGAGCATACCATCATAATAACAACAACAACAAATCCAGTATTGAAATAATGGGATCCGACTTACTTGCCGATGTCAACTTTTCGGGAAATTCCGGCAAAGATGTTTCCGATGAAGATGAAGACGAAGAATACGATTCCGAAGTGGATATTAACAATGTGTGTTTTCTCAAGTTTTGTTTGTTTACTCACATTTGCTTGCAAAACCGGCTTCAACATAATTAGCTTGTTTGCTTTCATGAATGCGCCGAAGTTTTCTTCAAGATTCTAAAAACTTGTTGGTTTCCTTTTACAGGCTCGTAAAAAGAAGAAGAAGGTCAAGAAAACTGAAAGCTTTTCTGTGGTAAGTCCAAAATATCCAAGATCCGAATTAATTTTAAATCTCTTGAGCCGCAACCCATATGAGTCGGTTAGATATGCCAAGACTCTTAGTATGTCTTGAGGGAAGATATGGTAAGACAAGCAGGTGTT
>JAQGBJ010003757.1:0-11822 GCA_034698345.1 Sphaeridia pumilis | reverse complement strand
TTTGCAAACACCTCTAATTTCCCCCTTAAATCATTTCAACTCCCTTGAGCTTTCAGGCAACTTTTTATACTTTAGATATATTATTACATGCACTTTAGTGGGAGAAACTACCGCCATTCAACTTTCCGCCATTACATAAATTTCATCAGGTTCCACCACACCGAGACTTGTTTTTTATCACCGCCACCAAGTACTGTGAAAGCTGTAACTTTAAAAGTCATTGCAAATTTTTACAGCTTGCAGCTGCAACAGCGATGTATTTGTCCGATAAAGCCGTCTGGCTGTCTATCAACTTTGCGAAAAATTTGCAAGCGATTTTTGTGCCTTTATGGATACGGCAGAGTCACGGCAGCAATGCAGTTTGACCACTTGTCCGAAAGGTAATCAATCAAGAGAATCTGTCGCTTTGGTTGAAGAGACATGTCGTCTTACGCAACTTTTGCATCAACGATCTTTGCAAATCTCAAGATGCCTCCACTTGGAGCTGGTCACTGGACGGCATCTGGAGAGCCAGAATACAAAATACAAAAGCGTTTATGGTATGGCCTGATAATGCAACCTGAGCTATGGCGTATTCCACACACTTTACAAAATCCACGTTCCGCCATTACTACTGCTACTACCAAGTAAATAATAGGTGTAATTCAAGTGTGAAAATTCACAACGTGACTTTCATCTCGACACAGCAGCTTTTCTTCTCCCACAACAACCTTGCGTATTTCCAGATATTCTGTAACCAAAGGCTCGTTCGTGCAGCCCACAGGCAATGTATCCACTTTAATACTGAGTACAGACTTGTCTTCATGTCTCCTCAATTTCCCTTCCGACCGCAACATTCTATTAGTAGGTAAATTTACCCATTTATCTCGCAACTTCACTCCTGCTCCCAATCCCAACTCCAGCTTGAAATTTTCAAAATTGGCAAATATTATTTTGGAGCACTCATAAGAAACTCTGTTTTGCTTGACAGTGGTAAAACTTGTGGGCGGAGCCTATATTTCTTACGGTATTACAGTTGCAGCGGATACAATTGTGTCTTGTTGTTGTCCATCCGAATATACACAAAGAAAACAATGCGCAGCAAACTCGAAAAGAGCACAAGAAGAAGAAAGAAAAAGTAGTATTAAATAAAAAAGAAGAAGAAATCGTTCCTCTATCGCATCGTATTCCTATCGCATTGTATGACCTGTCATCCTGTCATGAAAAGAAAAAAAGAGACGCCGCGGTACAGAAATTTTTTGGACGACCACCACCGCTACTGTTATTTTACTCGCTTCAGCGTTTTTCGTTACGTCAAGACGTTTTGCTATTTTATTTTTCCAAATCCCTCCCACGGACGTATATTATCAAATGTGCAGTTTTTAAAGGGTGCCAAGTTTCACCGGGTTTCTGCAAACTCGACAGGTTCTGCCAGGGTTCCAGCAACGAATATTTCTTTGCTCATATTTTAAAAGACATATTTAACTTGACTTATATTCTTGTTTCAAAAAATATATCTGTCATCCGAAAATATCTTCTGAAGCTCCTCAGTGGTTTGTGAATATTTAAACGGTATCTAAAAGATTGCTCTTTTAAATTATATCACTCCGAAAAAATCATCTCGACAAGTCGGGAAACTGCATATATACTATGACAAGACATTTCCCCATTCCCACAACAATATATTTTTGTAAGTTGTAGTTGTAGGCACTTTCAGCTCCTTCAATCAGCGTGATCTTTTGAAAAAGTTGTGTGTTTAGAAGGTAGCCAATTTTAGCCAAAGTGCTTGAAAGGCCAAATTGGAACCACTGCCCAGACCAGTGAGTTGAGTAACATCACGCAACCGCCAATGACCATACACGAGTTCACACGGCGAATTCATTACTACCTTCTGGTCATCATATTGTTTTAACAACCTTGGAACACGTAACAACAAGAGCGACTTCTACAACGTGGTCAACTTAAATCATCCGGGCTCCCATTAAGCTCAATACAACTGGTAGCCCTTTTCCAAAGGACATGCCAATTTACAGGTAAAAAGTAAAAACCACACTGACTGGACTTAAAACCAGGAGCAAACGCGTCCAGCGGAGGTTTTGTATTATTTTGTATCAACTTGTACAGCAAAAAGGCATGGACAGTCGTCACTCCCTCAAGCCCAACCTCTTTTCACGCTTTTCCTCCTCGGATATATATTTTGTGGTGCAAGTAAAAGCTAACAAGTTGCGTAGTAGTGAAAAAGCTGTATGAATATTGCAAAGCCTTCCATAAATTTCATGCACGATACTACAGGAAGAAAAAGTAGTTAAATATTTATTGCGTAAGCAAAAATGCACACAGACCTTTGTACACATTTTCCATTTGAAATTTTGTCTGCTGGATATAACCCGAGTAGTTTTGTTGTAGGAAAATGCAAAATTTCCTCTCCTCGAAATCTCATCCATGTCGCATGAATAAATTCATGTCATTCATGATCATACATGTATTTGTAAGCGACGGCGTCTCTTCTAGGGCCTGAGACATATAACTTCAATTTGACCAGCCGCCCGACCTAACAGCCCTTTTACCAACCATCATTACACATTCACCTTCTCTTCCACTTGGTCTCCTCGGTTTGAATTTTCCCTCGAATATATTTTCCATCATGTAACAACATGTAACGTTTCGGGGAGCATCATCCAGCATGCTTCAAATACTTACTTATCTTAATGGACTTTCACTCTACCGTAAAACTTTCTCCGTCGTCCCTTTACCATAAGTTGGTTAGCCTCCCCTCTTCTTCTTTGAAACCCTTTTACATGTACACTTTTGGCCATTTCAAAATACGTTTTTGAAAATTCCACAACGACCAACTACTACCACTACAGTACACCAAACTCGGCATAGTTTCTGCATATCAGTCACTCATCATCCAGTCGTCGGAAAACTAATCGAGTTGCTTATAATTGCTCGATTCTAATCTCCATCACATGATCATTATTCTCGGCCTCGTGGATTCCGCCTCTTCAGCCAACCCATTGCAGCGAGCGAGATTTATGTCTTCCCGCGCCATGTTCCGATGGCGAATTTCAAAGTCAAAGCTTTTAGTTTCTTCCGTCGTCGTCGAACCGGTATTATTTTGGTTCGAGTAGCAGCAACAACCGTCCAAATCCGACTTAAATCTCCAGGGAGATGATATCATCTTGTTTCCTAGAGGGACATGAATCTAGTGGTAGTAGTAGCCATAGCCAAGCAATTTCTAAGACTACAGGTCTTTACCAGTATAAGGTAAAGCAATCAAGTCACTCACTGCAGTGCATACGTATTACACAGGCCTACATCACAGTCATTAATTAGCCCACACGAAACGATTAAGTCTACCACTTAAGCTACCCGGCTTTCCCTGCCCGCCGGTGGTGGTGGCGACCACGAAGAGTGAAGCGGTCGAAATGACTTGGTTGTACGTGCTGAGCTCGTCAGAAAATGGAATCGAGCTCTTCTTTCCATTCCGTTTGAGCTGTCCAGGCGTGGACTGACTGACAGAAAGAGTGTATGTTCGTGTGTCCATATGTTAGGCTGGCATGTGCTAATTACAAATATGTAATTTAGAGAGAAAAAATATACGTAGCAATAGGTATATGTAATATCGGTGTCCAAAATTACGGACCAGTTCATTTCCGTACCTGGGATATACCATTTCATTCACACCCGTAAAAACTAAAAAATCTAATTACACAAACGGCTAGTACGCCTACTCCAACTTCCGAAACGTGTCAAGAGATTTTATGATTAATGACGAACCGGGCAGCGTCAGAACAAAAATTGGTATGTGGATATTAAGAGAACTGGGTGTAATTGCACCTTCCAGTCTGTACAAGCGCAGAAAAAATACTTAAAACCATAAAAGCCAGTGGTTTTGTAATTATCAAAACATGGTAGTAGCGCGGCACCGAATCTAGAATATTTTTGAATTCTCTTCTCAAAATCTACACAGATTTTGAAATTATCCAACAAGTCACAAAACATCTTTGCAAATGGCTGCCACCCTAAGCTGCGGACTTCAAAATGTGGTAACTACACAAAAAGCCAGAGACCTAACTTGATCGTTTCGCTTGGCTTCACTGTCGCCATGTTCTCGGCCGTTGGACGCACGGTTCCGCTGACTTCACATCGGAGAGCACAAAATTCTCTTGGCTTTTCTATACACCCGAGAGTCGGACGGAACGAACGGAACCATGGACCAAAGTCGAGATTATTATTCGCTTACGGCACAATCAAAATCCTCAATCTAGCGAAACATTATATCTTGTCCTTCCTCTGTTTCCCTCTTTCTCTCGCCGACTTTTCGGTTCCCGTTTCGGTCAATTCACCAAATAATAATGCTTGACATTCCCAAACTCGCTGTATCCCGAAAACTAGTTTTTGAATAGCTTTTACCTGTTCATATTTTTCCAGTTCTTGGTGGTAAATTTGCCTAATTTGCGACAGTTTAGCCCGATAGTCTGAATGCTCGATGGCGTTGTCAGCTCCGGCTGACGCGGCGGCAGAAGCGTTGGCGGCAGCTCCAGCCCCGCCACCCTTTTCAGGTCCAGCCACTCCTTCCGCTATCAACATGTTATCCAGTCGCATCAGTTGTGGATCAGGTGGTTCGTCATCTTGTGTGTTTCGTAGACTGAGCACTGCAAAATAACAAAGACCAATCATCATTAGCTTTACTGAAATATAAACAACAACAAGCTATGCTCCTAACATTTAAACAAAACCCGCTCACTTGAACCGCCTCCGCTCCCCAACAACGCTTCCACTTCCGCCGCAAAAACCTTTCGACTTTCTCCTCTACAGCGCAGCACTTCATCTCCATTCACAGAACCAGCACTCGACGCTGCCACTTGAAACCCATTTCAATTAAAAATTCATTACCACAAGTGGTCCAGACTCTTGATACCTCGCCAGTTTTCTATTGTTCTTCAGCTCCCACCAACTTCATGAATGAGCCTACTACATTGTACATGCCTTAATCGTATTAAACGTCAATGGGCAGCTCCAGTACAACTTTCTCTCCAAACGAGAGCATCAACTCTATTATTATCTCCATAATTAGCCGTCGTAATTCCGGTGAAATGTATATAATCTGCCGTGTTATCAAGTGTCCTTCAAATGTCACTTGAAGTGCCGGCTCTCTGTTGTCTGTCTGTCGGTCTAATTGCATCATATCATTTCCTTTCCAGGATATATTTCTCTTGAAAAATATCTCTTTCTTCTCCATTACATTAGCCTGGATATAATAGATAGAAACGCCATTGCTTATTATTAGATTTACCCACTTTCACCACGCGTGTACCTACGTTCCAAGGGTCTGCTCGTCAAACTTGTCACATACTAAAGCTCTTCTTAATTGAATAAAAATCTCGCACCGTCATCTAGACTCTTGTAATGTTCCGTGTAGTCAGGGCTGAAATTATTTTTTTTCACCCCATCTCCTCCCGGTTAATTCAATTTTCATCATGTCTTTTCTCACCGGTTTATTACCTTCCTTGCCTTGTAATAAGTTTCAAAATTTTAAATCTTATACAGTTTTGCTTGCTGAACCAAAAACAGAAAGGCAAAAAATTATTCTCCATGCTGCAAATATTCTGGCTGCTGTTTCATTCCTAAATTCCCAATTGACCAGCTGTATACATGCGTCCAGAAAATTGTAACCCTCATTTTTTGAGTATCAAAAAGACAGAACACTTTTGTTGTATTTAAAATACAAAGCTGAATTTCAGCAACCTTGCTGATTCCAAAGTTTGAAATTCCCCCGAATTCCACCCTCATCCATCTACTCCCTCGCACTCTACTCTATTCGCCGAAGCGGGTCTTTTCCCTACGCAACATTACATTATTTACATCCCCTCGCGCGCTCTCGCTCGCTCTTTCTCTCTCACAAAGACGAAAGACCGTACGCTTGCACACACTTGCACAGGAAAAACGCCAGATAGATATTATCCGTAAGGGAAAGTAACAATTCCCCTTTCTCTTCGTCTCCTGCTCTTCTTCCCCATATACACTTTTCTCCTCTCTTTTCTGTCTTGCAATCACAAAGTGTGTGTATATGCTGCCGACATGTATCCATCCCATTCAACAAATTCTCCAGGCAGCAACCGTCATATATAAATACGGTCGAGACGGCTACTAGCCCCATCCATGTATACTTTCCCTTCCGTCTTCTTTTTTTCTCCAACGGGAAATAGTCTTTCTCTCTTCTCGATTTTATTGCCATTTGCCTGATTAAAAAAAGTGGAGACTAGAAACTAGAGAGAAAGAGAAAAGGACAAGAGTCCCTCTTGTCTCCATGACTTTGGACGAAGGAATGGATCATCGTGTGAGCGAGCGGGAAAATAATCAATAGCTGTACTGAAACGACACGTTTCGGTATTTACACATTTCGACACTATTTTCTTCCAAAACTTGTCCTTTTGGAAACTGAAGGCTTCAACCGATCAAACTTCAAATATTGGCGCCATCCCTCTCGATCATTAGAATAACCGCAAGCTGCAAGTCATATAATTCCTTGATCAAAATGCACATGTGTAATTGAAACTGATGGAGCCATCTGTGTCGATTCATATTCACATTTTCTGTGACTCGGATACAAGTACACAGGCGGGCACATTCAAATCCCATTAAATTTCATCCCCCACGTAAATTATTCCTCCACGAACATTTCGGCTAGACTCTTCTCATTCAGGTTCCATGTTTTCATCATTCATTCATATTTGCCCTTGTATTTCATCCCCTGATTTCGATTCAGGACAGAAGTGTTGTTGGAGGTTCCGAATCTACATGTGCGTTCAATTAAATTCCATGAATCACAATGCAGTATGCATTTGATCCATTACAAGCACTGCTACTTGAACGAGGACTCGACAAAAGCACCCCTGTTCAAAGTTTCAACAAAACCTCGAGTGTATCCATAGCAAAGGTTTCGAGGAACTGGAAGCAACCCTGTCCGTTTCATTCTATATAACAATCAAACGCAACCCAAGTATGAATCAATCAAAACGTACTGGCGCCCTACAAAACTCATCACACTTGTTTGTGTTCAATACAAGGCCAATTCACAGGAAGCAACAGTTCAACAGCTTGTATTTGTATACCAAAAACTGGAGCCTCCACCCTTAACAACTTTGTCCAGTAGGTCACCAATCCATCATGCCGTCCGTCAACTCGTAATGCAGTTGTGTATTGAATACGCAACTTTTGTCCAGGTAAACAAAGGCAGGCTGTTACCCGGAGAAGGGTCTCAGGTTTAGACTTGTCGGTTGTTCAACAAACCGCTCAACTCCAACACCTTCCCCTTCCTATATCAACGTTAAATCCGCAAAGAGTAATGAAACAAGTAATTCTCGCACCCATTCTCTTGCTCCGATGGCCCATTCCGCCGTGCTAAAGCAGTGGATCAAATTGCACATTATTCCCACAAAATGTGGTCAATCCGATCTTGCGTCCAAACTACCCTTGAGGAAGTTCCAGGTCCACTTGGACAATTTTGGGCTTTTCGTGTGTCCAGAACCTGGAGACCAGGACTTCTTGTCCACTTGAAAGGTGAAGGTACGTACTGCAGTTGATGCAGCTCATGGTCACACAACATAATCTTATAGCTCAACTTTGGACCTTGCAACCAAGCTGCCGCTTTTTGGCTACTACTAACGGCGACTTGTTATATGATTCTTCTCCAGGACCACATGGAACTCGCAATCAACAGTAGGAAACTGCCTATAAAACTCTTCTTTTATCACCTTCTTCAACGACTATTGCCCTCTTCTTCTTTTTCCATGGCTTTCCCCTTTGCTGGTTTGTTCTTATATTTTTATCATGACGACGACGCAAGGCTTGCAGCTTTTTCCAAAATCTCGGCTTTTTGTTCATTCTGTTTCTTTATGAAAATACTCGAAACGTTAATATTTTCAACAAACGTTTCAAATGTCTATGAATCAAAAGCCTAATTCTAAACTTTTAAATTTCCAGCCTTGCAGAACTTTTTTCGCAATAATCCCCATTGCAAAAGAGCCATGCAACATCAATCTTTCGCTCCAACAACCAAAACCTCTCACAGAAAGGCCTACCTAATTACCTCATTACTCTCTCCATTTTACACCCTCTTTTATTATACGCTCATCCGGCCTAAACTTTTATTGCGGTTTTTATATCCTTGTCCTACTCAAGTAACCCGTGCCGCCAACTTTTGCCATTTTGCCCCTTTGCCATCTGTCTGGTCTTGCTGCATACATAGTTTAATTGTTGCACTTGCTCCTTGCACACACCTCTAATCTCGTTTGTATCTTGTTTGTATCACAAACAATGTGCATGGTGCAATAATACCGGCCGGCGTCCCAAATGCACCAAATGAAACCAGATAAACCCCATTTGACAACATTATAAAAATGCGAGATCACCTTTTGCTACATTGCTTTTTATCCACGTTTCGACTCGCGCATATATATATACAACTTTTGTATTTTCATTTAACATTTTGGCTTTCTCTTTATATATTCTGTAGCCATTCATTTTAGTCGCTCTTGTTCTCTTGCTCCTTTTTCTTCTAAACAGCCCATTACTTTCACACTATTCCGACC
The DNA here is from genome assembly GCA_034698345.1 of Sphaeridia pumilis. Lineage (NCBI taxonomy): Eukaryota > Metazoa > Arthropoda > Collembola > Symphypleona > Sminthurididae > Sphaeridia > Sphaeridia pumilis. The sequence continues at coordinate 3,246 of JAQGBJ010003757.1, read as the reverse complement.
TAACGACTCCCATATACTTTTGTTCCTACAACCCGCGCTTTGAATACCCGCCACATTATCCCTAACCTCCCGCAACCTCCGCCGCCATTACTCTCACTTATTTTCCTCCTTCCAGTGTCAATTTTGGGTATCAAAATGTCTTGATCAGTTAATACATTACATGACAATGTCCTTCCGACGGGGACCGACCAACTTGTGAATAAAGCTTCAACAGGTAGATTCGACAAAGTTCCACCGATCCAAGCTCCCTCTACCACCGATTTTGCCTCGGGTTAAAAAATCAGCCTTCATTAACTGAACCACGGATCCCTGTCCACGGGACAAAATTTATGTTCTTTTTCGTTGTGGCCTTATAATCAGCTTCTTCTGTTGTTGTGATCGAATTTTCTCATGTTCTTTTACGCGCTCAGGTTTCAGAATATTATTATACACAAGTCTTGGTGATCTTGATGGCTGACTGAAGCAGATATCCAATCAAGACAATTTCACATAGTCTTTCTTCTTCTCCTTCTTCTCAACAAGACAGACATGATCTTTCGGCATTTTGGCTTTTTTGATCTACAGTGTCTTTTGAAAACCTGACTGTTCAAGTCTAAAACATGATTGTATCTTGATCTTATACTGTATCAAAAGACGTCTCTGAATTCAACGGGATAGAAAAAGAAGCAATGCCAAGCCTTGTTAAAAAAATTAAAAAGGTAAAATCTTCTTCTTCTGTCTCCCCCTTTCCAAACTTTTTATCATCTCAAACAAACTACTTTTGTTCGTAAATTTTTTTAATGTGAAAAAGTTTTAGCAGGCAGCGCCTGCTAAAAATAACTTTATAACTAACACCAAAAACTTCATTTCAAAAGTGAAAGATAAAACCCGCGTGTGACATTTGATTCGAGAATCTCCTCCACAAAACGTCATTGAAAATTTAGTCATCTGTCATGTTCATTATTACATTGCTCAGAGAAAATTCGCAAACGCGTACTTTTAACGTGTTTAATGCTCACTGAATTATTCATGTTAATCATGATCAGATCAAATAATAACCGCTTCTGATGCCTTTTGTACAACAACAATCCACGTCAATCAAGTGTAGCAATTAAATACAGCTCGATCAAGCCGACCAATTAAGTGTTGTAACGTCTTCATCTTTCCCGCGTGTTTGTAAATTCAAATAGTCTATCGTTCTTTAAGCCAAACTTGTATCCGCCGAGCTAATTAATATACCTGTCTTGTCTCTACTCTAGCACCGCTTTCTTCTCAAATATACACATGTTCCGCAACATGGCGATTTGTGGTTTCCAGCACATTTGTTTCATAGAAGGCTTGCACACATTTCTCTATTGAAACTCTCTTTTGGAGCCTTTTTGTCTCTATTTGTATTCAAGCCAGTAAGCTGCCATTCCGTCCAGGTAAACTCGCCTAATTAAACAAGGACGACCACAAAATCCTCCATTCGATTCATCTCACCTGTTCCCCTCTTCTTTATATTACAATCCCATAAAGAAATATTAAACGCACCTGATGTAATTCTCATAAGCTGGCTGACTGCGACTGAGTTCAAAAACTTGTAGCTTTGTCACTACGGTATTTCTATGACTAGACGCCTGGATTGCCTATGACGTAATTTTCCACGGCTGTATGAATAGCTCAAAAATATATACTGCATTACAAATTATGCATGAACCATTTAAACCCTTTACTTTTACACGGTCGACTGTTGTGATCATGTCCATGTTTTTTGCTCCATTTGCATTTCAACAATCATACAAGAACCTTTTCCCACCACCGAAAAATTCGTCCAACAACAAACCCATCTTTCAAAAAAAAGTTGAAAAAGTTTTGACCGTATACAATACCTTGGCTTTGCTTTTGCTCGGCAAGAAATGCCGCCGCCGCCCAATGATGTACAATTGTAGGAATCACAAAACAAATTTTTTGATATTTTACATTACAAAAGATTTCAAACCCATCGTTTCTTTGGATCTGCACACGGTGCAGCACACCTGTTCAAATTCGGAGCCGAGTCCCGTCAAAAATTTCCAACCGTAGGAACATTACCGCTACTTACTCGGTTCATATCGATAATTACCTTTTTGCAGCAAACGCTTTTTTAATTTATGTCTTTTTTCTTGCCCGACGTTCGACTACTCACAAATTAACATTTCGGAGCCATCACAAATCATCCGAGACTGTCAATCCCGAAAGCGAGTAGGCTTATGGCCGGTGGTGATAACAAGGAAAAAAGTAATTTAAAACCGATGAGAGACTTGTTTTGCTCGCGTTTCAAAGTGGCAACAGCAGAGCCTCCCTCCAACTTTGGAAGTTGGATTGAAAACTGTGAGACTCTGAGCACGAGCCAAAAGCCATTAAAATCATTGGGTAAACTCATCATCATTTTGCTTCTGTTTACACGATCATCATTAAAAATTCGCCTTATATTGGCCGATGAAAAAATGCATTAGGTTGGGCATCAGCATTGAATCATTGGATCGGTTGCTTGCTGGACGACGACCATTAGTTGCAAGAACGGGTTGTTAAAGTGGCGCAATTTACAAGACCGTTTAACACCTCCATTTCATCCTTTTTTGCACCATCAAACATGTGCTCCAATCACATAATAATCTTGGTTAGTTTGGCAGTATAAAACAAGCTTGTTTCCAGGAGCAGAATATAACTGAGCCGGATTTCCAACAAAGTTCACGTGAATGGCCATTACAAACAAGTGCAATTTTCCATTAGTCACACGCGCTTCGCACGGCGCGCCTACACAAGTGTTTCAACTTTTTACCTGTATATAATCGTCAGGAGTTGATTAAAAGCGCGCTCTACGTATCTGCATTTTTTCAACATTTTTACACACGAATTCAATAATATCTTGATCGACGACGAACAAGCTGAACGAATCTCCAATATCCGTGTGCTAATTTCCCTTTATCGATGCTCTCCACCTGATGTCTCTATCATTGTAGGAGAACAATTTTTGTGGCTGCTGTTTTGGAAACAGCTTGTTTCAAACTTATTGCAACTTCAGGTTCTGCATCGGTTACTGCAATTCGCCAAACCGCTTTTATAGTCGTCATAGTCCTTTTTGTATAGACTTTGAACGAGCTTCACTTTAATTCGAAGAGGCTCATCTGGCTGAATTTGATCTCGGCTGCCTCGGTTCTCGTGATGGTGGTGCGGGAGTCTATATCTTTTTCACAATCTTTCTCATTCCTTTCTTGACTTTAACTTATAAATGTGAGGCTGGGC
>JAQGBJ010003756.1:0-11826 GCA_034698345.1 Sphaeridia pumilis | reverse complement strand
TTGTCGATGATGACGTCTGGGGAAATCATTGGGCCTGCGCCCAACATGACTTCGGTGTCCTTGTACAGCTTGAAAAATAGCGCGGAATCAATCAAACTCAACTTCCGATTAAGGATATTCCAAGGGTTGGACTTACAACATCGGTTGCTCTTTTGGACTCCTTCGAAGGCCTTCCGCTGCTTGGTCCCACAAGGTTCGCCTTTGCTATTGAGAGGTCCATCCAAGGGTTTCGCCGGCCCTGAGGAGAAATTAAAAGCTTCAGAAAAAGTAAAAAATTACGAAAATGTTAAACTTACATCGTCGATGACTTCTTCGTCGAACCAATCGTCGAGAAGGTTTGGGGAGTCAACGCCATCTTGGCAACGGACAGCAGCAAAAACTAGACAAACTATCGAAATCACACGTATCGCCTTCATTTTGGCGATGTTTGCACACAAGCTTGCGGAATCCAACTGCGACTGAGAAAATTCTAGCTAAATTGTAATCAAAAGCCGGGGCTTTCTATACGCTTTCTGTTCCGTAATTAGGACAGGTGAGAATTCAGAATAAGAAAGTTGATGAGTAATTAATGTTTGAACGGCATGGAGCTAATGATTGATGCTATTTGTATTCATTTTCTCTCGATTATTCGTATTCCACATCTGTTTCTGCCAAAGTAGATTAACAAAACGCATGCATTGACAACTGGTCTAAACGATTGCTTAATTTGTAGGCCAGCAAATGCACAAAATTAATACTGATTCTGTTTATCAGGCAGGCATAAGGGAAACTAACTGACAATCAGGAATTCTAATATTTTGGATTTTTGTGCGCTTTTTTGGAAGCTCCAAAAAACCAGTTTTTTCCCGGACAAATAAACCCAGTTACATAGTACTAAAAAATTCTAAATCAACTGTCACCATAGTCACCAAGAACTCTCAAAACACGTTCATTTTATTCAACAATTAAAGGATGGGATAAAATTAAAATCTTTCCCCATTAAATATTCTTGAACTGCCCAGATCACCCAGACCCAGCCAGATCCGACCGAACCCATTAATGCCCTTTTTCATGATGAACTAAATACGTAAGAATGTTATTTCTAAAAGTTTTGAAATATATACATTGATTATTAGGTGCGCAAAGTTTAACTTTCAGATCAAATACTTAGAACATTGGCTAAACCGAGCTTTACTGAAAACTTATCATGAACAAGATATATTTGTTCTGAAACACCAACTTTATTATTTTATTAATGCTTATGTGATCTCATCCACTAATAGCATTAAATCCATCCGTCCAGCTTAAATCATACTCTAAAAAAGTTCCTTTGGTATGGTCGCTCAACAACTATATAATTTACTTTGCTAGTTCCAACTAGTGAAAGTACACCAAGATTCTCATCGCAGCTTTAACTATGAATAGCTATCAATTTTTAAAAACATTTGTACGTCAGAATAAAATTAGTCGTCAAATCCATAATGATTCCCATGTGCGCCACGTGGAACTGTAACTTCCAGTTTCGAAATTTCGATAGCAGACCGAGTGGAGCCATTGCAGGATCAAAGTGACAGTTGCTGTCTTCTTCGACACACAAGACTTTTCTCCTTGATGTAATTGATTTAATTGGAAATTTTCAACCATGTCCATTTTTCCGCTCAGTCCCTGAGCAAAAGGAACTGGAAAATCGCTCAGCAACTCTCAGATGGAGTTGACTTGAATATTTGAATTATTAATTGGCAAGGCAAAAATCAAATTGTTTTTTATTCTTACCTAATCCTATAACTCACTAAAAGCAAACTACCAGATGCAATCATACTTTCAGAAAGCTCCTTTTTGTGTATTGCGCAATATGAATTATTGTGAGTTCCAACCGGAACTGGTACCTTGTGCTAGGACACGAAGATTTCTATCTTTGTTTTAGCCTTGTTTTTTAAAAGCATTTGTATGTTAGTATCAAATTGGTTGTCCAATCCATAACTATTCCCATGTGCGCCACGTGGAACTTTGCATCGACCTTGCAAAAGTTTCCGATGCGCAAGCACATGGGTTTCATCGCACGCAGGCGCATCCGATAATAGCGCCTGCGCAACGCGTCGTTCCTGTACGCATTATCCGTTTCTTGTTTCAATTCCCTCAACAGTCCTTCGGCTTCGACAGCGATCCACGAGAATGACTTGGAACAGATGACGTAATCAACATCAGTAAAGACGCCAAACAATACAGAAGCCGTTGCGACCACGTAGCCGAATGAAGTCACAATGTACTGGATGTTGAAGAGCATGTAATTCATCAGAGCCAAAATGGTCAAAAGTAAAAACAGAACTGGAAAGAGGACCTGTCCAATGACAGAATTTACAGCAATCATCACAATTTCAAGAATTCTGTACATTTTCATCTTCGTGGCGACAGTTAGCCCTTGGTCACTTCTGGTCCTTGGCAAATTGAAACAAACTTGCAGAAACCTGTATAAGGCTAATCATCGTACTACATATTAAAAGCCGTTACCTGGTCTGCTTGAAAATTCCGATTAAGCTAGATCCCGCGTAGAACATCATAAAGCCAAACCATAAGAATCCTGTAGTTAGACACGATATTGACCATGCATCGACCACAAAGCATACGAAATAGCCGATTCCGTCAATATTGCCTCCGAACAGAATCTCGGACAATTTGATTGACCAAAATTCGTCCGTGTAATACATGACAGCTATTGCAGAAGCAGTCATTGGAGTCACAAAAAACGCAAGCATTCCGGCTAAGCGGTTGGCCCAAATGTGTTCCAACAACGGTTCCACGGTGAAGTCTGAAAGAAATCGCTCTTATAAAACTTGAAAACATCTGTGATTCTCGAAAACAATTTACCGTCGAATTCCTCTTCGATAACTTCGTTCAGGTTGACGGCATTCTGACAAGTTGTCGGGTTCCTCCACCACAAACAGTATTCTACATTCCACAACGCTAGAACTCCAAAGTACACAACTGTCGTGTAGTGGTTCGCGTTGATGACGTCTTTCCAAAATTTGCTAAGGTCGTGTTCCTCCCCAGAGACGACGCCAACGATGGCCACTAACGCTCGAAGATTTGTGAGGACCGCAGAAACCACGAAAAAGTACAACCGGCATCCACTGGCAGTCACGAGCTGACCAGAGACAGGATCGATTTCGAAGAAAATGGCGCCAGTCCAGAGCTGCATCGACCACAGTTTTCCAAAGAGTTTTCTTACATCGGGCTCGTCGGTGAACAAACGGAACAGTTCTGAGACAGATGCAACTATCCAGTTGCGAAATTTCGACAGCATAGTAAATGGAGCCATTGCAACATCCAAGTAAGTACGTTGCTGTGCTGTCTTGTGAGACCGTTTTTTTGACGTGGATACTCATCCTACTGACGTAATCCATTTTTGAAATTATAATTTTCGTGAGCTGTTCAGTACATTTAATAGTTGGCTCACTGCTCAAAAATATTGGGAATCGCAGGTAGGATCAGCGTAGGTTTTTAACAGATTTGATCATGACTGTCTTGGTAATCGATTTTGTTGATGGATTTTTTAATCTACCGCGATAGTACTTGAGGTTCATTCTCATTGTCGATTTTAGGGACCCTTTTCTGGAAGAGGGTCAAACAATCCACGTTCTGGAGGTTCCAAAAATTATATCAAATTTTCCGTGTTTTGGGTTTCTTATAGCTCAATGGTTCATGAACGTCCAAATGCAGACGGCTGGATATTGCAAAGCTGATCAATTTTGCAGCAAATGATGCAGCTGCCAACTGGCCAAAGTGACGCTTAATTAGTAGGTCAGAAGATGCGGAATTATAAGATCGATATTGTTTTGTGGACCTACGGAAAACTACCTGTCAATCTTTCGTATAAGTGCAGTTTATCAGCGTTCAAGTGGACATACCGGCATTTACCGAACTCAAAGTCGGCGTGCATTTTATCGCCTCAATTTCTAATAATGTTCTCAATAACACCGATTTTCGCAAGCTGAAATATAGTCAAGACAAGATGGATGTTGATCGAAGTGCGAAATTTTTGTATGACTTTCCTCGACCTTCAAGGTTATCATTAATTGTCCACAAACAAACACGACTTTTGCGGGTATAAAAGCCAGCGACTTGTTGCATTCTAAACACAGTCCAACCTGAACTTTCGAATTTTACAAAGCTTTAAAAAAAACTTTTAAAATCCTCCTAAAAGCCAAAAACAAAAACTTCAATCATGAAGTTCGTAGTAGCAGCCGTTATCGCTCGCGCTTGCGCTGCAAGCGCCGCTTTTCTTTTCAACGGTACGTTTCAATTATTTGTTGGTCTTTAACTTTCTTGTTCAAATGGCTATTAATTCGTCATCTTTTTCACAGATCCCAAACCCAACAAAGGTTTTGTTGAAACCGGTTCAACCAAACCATCAAAAATCTCAGCTTCGTCTTCAGCTCTGAACAAGGTTTCCTGAAGGGATCTTTTGCTGCCCAGTGAGTGATATTTTGCTGTTGATTTCTTTTTAAAAATTTTGAGTTGTACTTAACCACGCCCATATTGACCTCTTCACAGAAACGTCACTATAATCCACTTGGACCGCGCTCACGACACCTTGTACATGAACCTGAGCGACCTTTGCATCAGCGGCGACCTTTTCTTGCCAAACCTGCATGTCTTGAGCTACTTCAATACCGTCTTCGAAATTACCTTCCAGAACGGCTCAACGAATCACGTCCAAGGCCTTGGAGCCCTTGACTTTGTCACTTTTGATTTGACCTTCCATAACGTTCACTGCTGCTTCGACTACAACTTCATCGAAGACCATGTGACCATCAAGTCCGATCCACCACTAGATGCCCTTGCCTCTTTGGGGCACATGTTCTTAGACGCCCTCGGCGTAGAGATGGACGGCGTGCAACTTGGACCCAATAACTTCCTTTCATTGGCAAATAATGCTCCAGGGCTTCTTCAGGACTACTGGGAGTCGCATAAATCGGATGCTGCAAAATTGCTTACTGGGGCGTTCAATAGTCAAGTGAGTTTGATTTGAAGAAGGCGCCAAAGTTCTTCAGAAAATGGTTACAACAAATGACCGGTTGTTATTGATTTTAGAACTTCACCATGGCTGACCTCCTCGGCGTTATGACAGGGATGCGTCTCCGTATGGGATTTTGAAATTAAGTAGCGACAAGCTTTGCTGCTGTTGTATTTTAAAACTTAGTGGAAAATAAAAACAATTGTCAAAATCGAGCTCATGAAGTTCTAAATGTCGAGGCAGCAAGTTTTGAACGTTCAGGCCTTCGGGATCCATTATCGAACGTCATTTCGAGGCAGTATCGAAATAAATCAGGACATACCGAGGAATGGTCTCCCCGCTGTCCCATACGAGCCGGCAAGATATGCGACAGCTGGACTATACCTTTTCCGCAGGTACTACTGCATGTATCCGTTAGCATAGCGCTATGTTTCGAGGATGCGTCTGGAGAGCAGATCGTCTACGATAAATTTCAGTCGGTTCTCTCAGACACGCTGAAGATTCTCGGTGGTTGAAAGCACGTGGAAAGTGTGAAGGGAAAAGTGGATTTGGAGGAGAAGAAAAAGTGTTAATTGTTATTTAAAATATTAAATTTTGGAGTGCTTCAGTAATAGAGAAAGGTAACGTATCTTTTAATTATAGTTTTATGATATTTAGATGTTTTGGAGGAAGGGTAATTTGTCGATAATCATAATTATAATTGAGTTTATTTGTTACTTTTTTTGTTTTTTAGGACGTCAAGTGCAGGAGGAGGATACAGATCCCCGAGCCGGGTAGCCGCCACGAAGCGGGCGATGGAGAGTAAAAAAGGTAAAAATTTGTGATAGACGTGATTTATTAAAACTTAAAGCTTCGTTTTAAGGTGTTCATTTGTTTTTCAGGGCTCTTGGCAGAAACGGTTGCTGATAGCAGTGCAACTATGTGGCAAATCCAAAAGTCACGAAGCCGAGCACACTGAAGAGACTAGAACATCGCGATTCCGATCTAATTTGAAAGCTGATGAGCACCAAGAACATCCACAGGGTCAACAAGTGGGCAACTGGAAGGCTGAGGCTGCATTAGTACTGATGGGTCCAGACCCACCGTTGAAGACTGTTTACGTCGTAACAGAATCGGAGACGGAACAAATAACTACAGCTGCCAGATTCTCAAGTTTGAAACAGTACATGTGTGCATTTGAGGGCATAGTGTGCTTGGTTGTAATAGTTTTTATTTGCGTGCAGCATATGTATACATCATTCGAATAACATTCCGTGATTCGGATGCCGTTTACTTGATTGTGGTCATTCAGAACCGTTCCGTGGCAGAAGCCTTTATGAAGCACGCTCTGGATGTTAAAAGATTGATTCCTGTGTTATTCGGAGGAGATTTAAGCGTTCTTCGGCGTTACCTAGGAGTGGCTTTAATCCACTATATCGACGTACAATATGCAGACTTGAGCGGGAATCATCAAGCTCACCCGTGTGCTCTCGACGTGTTGCTCATGGATGTTCTTGGAGTAGAATCAGCAGCTCAAGTTCTCCAGCACATCACGCAGTGTGCCCCTGAACAGAAAAGATCAATTTACTCCACCAGAACACCTAGAGAAAGAACTCGTACCATGACGCTCGTCCTGTATAAACAAGACATACCAGAACTGAAAAAACTGGGAAAAACTACTAAGGCTTGTAACGACTCGACCAAAACTCAGAGACCTGCGTTTCTTCAGCTTGACGCTAGGTGGATAACAGGTACTTGTTGCTAAGCGGACGAGTCGATACTGAACGGTCATGTTTTGTTAGCTCAACTCAAAGAACAATATTTCGCTGTACAGATGTGTCAGAGAAGTATGAATATTTGTGGGAGTTTGCCGTCAGAACACAGAACTCCATAGCACTCCAGCACGTCAGAATTGCTGTTGCTAAAAACACAGGAAAGCACATTTCACAAACTTTAGATTACTTCCGCAGTTAAACGCAGAAAGATTGCACCATCATCAGTAAAATGAACCACCGAAAGGATACCACACCATACAAACCGTTTCTTGCAATTTCAGTCTTCAAGATGAAGCTGAGTAATCCAAGTGTCCGCAGACATGATTCAGGCTTCAGGGCTTACATTATCAAGGAGATACAAAACGATATATTAAAGATCTTGACGTACTACCAGAAGCACTACAACATGCATTGCGTCAAGAAATGAAGTTAAGGCGGTCAACGTGATTCTAGCTGTAAATTTAGCTTTTAAAGAGGATACCGTTTATTTCCTTTAGGTTTTACAAGTTGAAGCTAGTGTCAGTTCAAGGAAATGTAAACACCGCAGACGGGTAAATAACGTTGTAGCGAGCCTATATGAAGGCCGGTCCGTTTGGAAATTGTACGCATTCGTGACTCGACAACGGCTGGAGCAAGATGTGTTTAAAGAGTGAAAGACGACCGCGTCTGATAGGTTGTGAAAGAACGTGTATTTGTTTGCTTGTGTTTGTGAAATAGCCAGCAGAAGAGGTTGATTAAAAGTCAAATGATCGTCAAATTTCAAATAGTTGTTTTGTTTCGTAGTTCATCGTGATCAATAGACTTGCAAGATTGATAGTAAGTCATTCGAGTAGGTAAGATAAGTAAGATAGAGGCTGTGGACGTAATGCAAGGTACCAGATTTCTGGACATCCAGAAAGTTGAAGTTAAATAGATTGTTGTTCAGTGGTTGGAGCTTAGTCAGAACGCGGATCCAGTAAGCTCCCTAAGAGTGACGGGAAGAAGATTTCAATTGGGCGGCGGAAGGTCTGCAGTGGTTTGTTTAAATACACATAAAGAGAACTTCAGATAGACCGCGGTAGAACTAAAGTCGTTCTGCAGATCGAGTTTAAAGAGCTTAATAGAACCCACCTACCGTACTTACCGGGGAGGTCGTAGGCTGGTAGAAAGCTTATAAGTAATATATCTCTGTATGTATCATTTCCAACTCAGTGTAATAAATCATAAACACTCAACATCCTCGTTTAGGAGATATCACGGAATTCGCAAACCTGTACTTTTCCATATGGAAAACGTCAAGGAAGCGGCCAGGGTAAGCAGCTGTTGGAGAAAGATGCGAACCGGCATGAAGGGGCATGAGTGATGAATTTGTTCAAATAGCCGGTACCACGAACTTTTGATGAGGAGAGGAGCGAAGGTAGAGCAGCACAGAACTCCTTGGAGTGTGGGCGGGACAAATAGCACTTCGTGTGTATAATAATTGTCTACGTTATGCAGATGTTCATACACAACGCATACATGCGTACAAAAATTTACTCCTTTAATTAAACATCTCAATATTCAGTTAAATTGTGTTTATCGTTCCATCTTACAGCACCGTGTGCTTTATTTTACAGAAACGGCTCGTATGGCGTAGCAACGCCTGAGACTTATTCTCGTGTTTTCGGCTAACCAGTTTTTTTCTTGAAAAGGGATTGATTTCAAACTGTACGCTTTTTCACAACATTTTTGTGTTGCTACCCAAACCACTTTAATTTCTGTCTGGCGCAATTTTCAATGATAACGACAAGAAATTCAGTAATCAACTCGCAGAAGTACATTTTAAAAAGTCATATCCTCTTCAAAAACACTCAAAGTATATAATTCCGGTTTGGACATGTACAGCCAGATTCGCAGGTACTTGAAATAAATTATTATTTACGTCTCAAATACATACACAGCAACAATTCCACCTTTGATTTCCAGACGTGACGTCATATCCTCAGATAACCATGCATCCGCCGAAGGCGCCATCTGGGAACTTTTAATACTCGCAGTCCTCGCCTTCACAATAGTAATCGGCTGGACATGCTACAAACTAATGGCAAAAAGATCAGCACTCAAGAAAGAATACTCTCCTTTACTTCCCACAATAAACAGGGACTTTCAATGATCAAACTCAATAAAACCAACATATTCTCATCACCTTGCTCAACATAATTTCGAACAACAACGCCGCCACCGATACCGCTGCAAACACTCCAACCGCCAAAAACAGCACTTCCAACGCAGGATCAGAGACACTCAGCGGCCGCACTTCAGAATTGGCCTCATCAACTTCGTCATTCCAGCGCTCAGCGAGCGGCGGTCTCAGAATCTGGTCCCACTTGTACATAAAGTTCAAAAGTCCCGCTTCTGACATTGCAGCAATCCGCTTCAGCATCCACTGAGCTTCTTCAACGAAGCGGTACTTGGCAGTGGTCAAATAGAAGGGCGCGTCATTTCGTTTTAGCAACTGCATCCTACTCTGTTTTCGAAGTGTTGCAGGACCTGTAACCGCAAACTTGAGTTTGGGGTCATTCCGCATCGCCTTCTTGAACAGGTTCCAGTACCATGGGAACATGGACTTCGTTACAGGAAAAGCAGATCGTGGTCTTCGAGTCATCCAAAATAATTTCACAACATCATCGTAAGTAGTCGTAAGGTTGATTTGGATTCTACCAATTTCGCCGTTGAAGCATGAAGACTTGTAGCCTTTGTTGAAGGTCACATTCCATTCCGCAGTTGGTTTGGCAGCGACCCGCCGCCAATGCGCCACCTTTTCCACGTACCGATTTCCAGAGTAAAGGTGGATGCAGTTTGGACAAATTACATCCGATCGACTCCACAGGTCAGAAACTAACTTTTCCGTGTCACCACATGTGAAGCCAGTATTTTTTCTAACTGTTTCGCAACGACGGACTTCTTTCATCATCAACTGAGAGTAGGATTTGGGCGCCAGTGGACGATAGTTGATACGCTGCAACGGATTACCGAATCCCACTGGAGTTGGATGACAACTTCGATGTCCAGAATTGAGACCTTGGCTTTCATTTCGGATCCAATCGATATTAATTGGGGCTTTTATGCTTCCTGTAGGGTCCTTGCAAGAGCAGTTGCTAAGGTCGTCCAAGAGGTACACGGAATGGTCCGTGAGGTCCCTCCAACCGCTAATCTTTGTGGTATACGGAAACAGTAGTGAATATTTGGACTTGAGCTCACTCTTGAACAGGTTCGTCAAGATCAAAACAGCAAACATCCAACAGATGGCGACACATCTCAAAGCGTGCTGCAACCTGGGCCATCGTCGAAACCCTCGTAAGACATCCATTGTCTGGTCAAGGAAAGCTCGAGATAGAACCAAAATTAATCTTGAAAAAATACAGAGGCTATAGTTGACCCATACCGACGCGCTGATCAGCGCACCAGCGCTGATGAGCGCCAAAACCACCAGGCTCCAAGTCGCCGAGTCAAAGACCGACAAGTACAAGTCGAAAGCTTTATTCCCAGACAGAACTTTGTCTTCTGTAACGTAAACGACATCGTCGTCCATGTTTTCCGGATGAAACGTTTCGACGGAAGCCAGCTGCAAGCCAGCTTCATAAAACGGGACACGGTTGCAGTCGTTTCCAGTGGAAACGTTCGCATTGCTAAATAACGTCAGCGGCAGCTGGTCGCCGATAGGAAACAAGTCCCTTGTTGTCACCTGAGAATCAAGCAGAGCACTTCCGATACATGACCTTCCAGTTGCGCCAATAGCCCAGTTGCCTTCCCAATTCAAAGCTCTACCGTTTCGCATTGCAGACTTCATCGCCAACCGCATTGAAGTCCAGCAAGAACCTTCGAAGGTCGGTTGGAGACACTGGAAGGCTTTGACTGAAAGCGGCCGTAGCAAAAATGGCATCGAATTCGTTTCTGAAGCTGGACATGCCCCACAGATGGCGCTGCCTTTAACAATGTGCCCTGTGTTGTCAAACATCAGTCGATAGTATCCTTGGCTTTTTGACGATTTCTGAACAAGTAGTTCGTGGGATTCGTTTATTTCATCCTCGGAACTGCCGATAGGGGTCATTAAGAAAGGTACCAATGGGCCGGGAGAAGTATCGCGGTGTAGAAGAGCTTCGCTGAAGCGAAGCGTGAACCAGTGGGCTTCGGTCACAGATGGCGCTTTGCAAGATGTAACATCTTGAATTTTCCAATTGTTGATGGTGGCACAGTCATGCAGAGAAACCAAGTTGAAGACTGATCGAAGTCTTTTGGCGTTTGCGGTGGCTAGAAGTGGCGTAGCATCTTTCGAAGGCTCGAAGCGAGAATCGAGTAGCAGGAAGGGCAGGGACAATTGTTCAAAGTTCAGAGTGTCTTGGTAATAGGCAAAAATGACAAGAATAGGCACGAACTCTACGGGAATGACCGGTTGCAGGTCAACCAGTAAAGGCTGGTGCTGCAAATAAATTTCGGAACCTATGGACACCATTTTTATAGATAACCCGTTTTTGAACGCAAAGTTGAACAATTACTAAAAAGTATCTGTTGGATAGTCATAAACTAAAAAATGAAACTACTTTAAATTAATATAATAGAAAATACATATTTGAAACTCGAGAGGTATGTTCAAGGGCTTTTTGAAGTCCTCTTGGGCCACACGTTTTGACAATTTCTCAATGGTATTTTCCTAAGTGTTTTCCTTGACGGCAATACTCAAGACAATTTTTCAAGAATCTGACGCATGAAAAGCTTGTGATTCAATTAGTTCTCAAATCCTTGTACTGAATGATTCACAAAGAAATATATTTTCTGCTTGTTTGCTCAAGATTTATTGCAATATCAGAAAGTGTCCATTCAATCATAAAAATTGCCAAGATATCGTTTTTATTAGTATGGTTTGCCGCATAGATTTAAATTGTATGAGAAAACAGCAAATTGGCAAGATTCGCAACATTGCATCTTTTAGGCAGCCTAAATGAATCTAGTGGATGCAGAAGCGCTAAAGCCTGAAGATGATCAGAACGGTAGCGTGGCCGAGCGGTCTAAGGCGCTGGTTTAAGGCACCAGTCTCTTCGGAGGCGTGGGTTCGAATCCCAC
>JAQGBJ010003755.1:0-11828 GCA_034698345.1 Sphaeridia pumilis | reverse complement strand
GTTGTTTCTGACCCCGTGTCGTTGGAAGCTGTTACGGCAACTTCAATGGTAACGCCATCTTGACTCTGCGTCATCATTTCCTGTAATTTGGTCTGAAGTGCTGAGAGAGTGTTGACAGGGCTTTGTTGGTCTTGATCGGCGGTCGCAGAACTCATATCAAGGGCCATTAGGAGGTCCTTTCCAGCAGCGGACGGTATGGGTTCTGTGACGTAGACCCCTTCTTCTGCATGGTATCCTGGTTGAAGGGTCAGAAGTTTTTTGAGGTCTGAGGGGTCACTTTTGGGTTGTCCGACTTGACTTGACAAGAATGGAATGGAAAAGTAGTCGGAGTAGTCATCAGCAGGCTCTTCGGAGTGATCGGAGGAGGTGGTATCAGGAATTCCGATCACAGCAAAGTAGTGCATGTCTGAAAATTTTGAACAGCTTAGTTAAATATATGTGTTTTTGCAGAACTACTTTTGCAGCAATATTTAATTGAGCTTGAGTTCAAATTTTAAATTCAACTTACTATTTTCCGATGTCACAAACTGAGTTCCAAGTGGTACCACAACAGGACCGTTGAACGTCGCCACATTGTACGTCGCAGAAGAAGCAGAAACTTCGACCTGAGCGTCAGGTCCTGCCAAGGCTCCGACAAGTACAAAAAACATCATCCAGCCCAACCAGGTTGTGCATCCCATAA
Source organism: Sphaeridia pumilis (assembly GCA_034698345.1). Lineage (NCBI taxonomy): Eukaryota > Metazoa > Arthropoda > Collembola > Symphypleona > Sminthurididae > Sphaeridia > Sphaeridia pumilis. The sequence goes on along the minus strand of JAQGBJ010003755.1, from coordinate 11,146 downwards.
GCAACCAGTGGCGCCAAGAAACGCCACTTCGTTCAACGAGGTACACCACTTTCCGCTCCGGAACGAAGGATTCCATGGTGTTTAAAGCCGGAAGGCCTTTTTCCACGTCGTCTGACTGTGGAATCGCCTGCTTCCGCTCGACTTTCGGCAGCATCTTGAATCACTGGAGTCACTGCAACAGCAAAATGGAACCTTGGCTAAACCAAAGACTTATGAGAACAGCCAAGGATGAACTGAACGTTAGAGGATCGAATTAACTACACTTAAAGCTATTGATGTTTTGGAGTCAGCAAATAGCAAATACCGTTAGAATCCAAGAGAGAGCTGACAACAACTATCGATATTCAGAGGACGTTCTAGAATATTAATACTTAAGAAGTTTTTGTTTCGTAACAGGATATTGGATACGGCATTTCTTGCAATCGGACAAGTTGCTGATTGCACGGATTTCATGGGGTTGTTGACTATTCTCACAGTATTATTTTATGTCTTTATTGCTGCAGCTTGCTTTTCTGATGCCACAGTAGTTTTGCAATTTCGCATTATGCTAACGTGTGTGACGAAAACGGCTACTAAACAAACTAATAAGCTTAAATAAGGCTTAAAGAAAGGGGCTGCGGAAGCAAGTTCAAAAATAGCTTCCATTCTTTTCCGTTTTCGCCTGTTACTTCATGAGTCATCTGAGCAACTGATATGAACGTTTGAACTTTGAATGATTCAGAAAATAGTTGATAAATAATTAAACCTTGATGAAAACATTATTTTATGAGTTTGTTTACTCGTCTCAACTCGGACAAAAAAGTAGATACTGAACGCCGAACAAAAATCATGGTTGAGGTTGAGAGTTTATTCCTGAATCAGTCATATCAAGGCCGAAACCGTGCCAAATGTCAATGTCGGCTTTAATGTCCATCGATGGCAATGAAAATGATCGAGGTTGATCCGAAGGCTATACCGATGCATTCCTGGAATTCTAACGACAACTTCTCTCACTCACTTTCAAATGTTATAATTCATCTCGAATCGGCTGGGATTGTCCGATAATTTTGATAAAGCTTTCCCCACCATAGATAAGCGCTTGGTCATCTTCAATTTATTCCATACTACTGTCTGGTCCAGATATTTTTGAGTTATACTTTACCTCGAAAATAGCGAGCAAACAAGCGAGTATTTTTGACGGCGAGACTAAAAACCAAATCCAGCGTCGGACGGGTCGGACAGATATTGCGAAATATTTGCCAGTTTCATGTCTCCTTTTTCACGAAGATTCGTAATCACATTCCACGCATTTTTAAATGTAGATTAAAGATTCTGGATTTTACCGTTGCTGAGTAATAAATCAAGTTTTTGCCCTTATATTCATTGAGCATAAAACAATGGCACTCTGGTTTTTTCAACTTCCAAGATCCTGTCTCAACTAGAAAACACTTGATCACGGTTTACTTTCACCTGTTCACATTCATTGAATGAGTCATAATTTCTGACAGGCTCAAAGAAGCTCAACATTTCCATAATGGACATAGGCATATTTTTGTTTTTCACACTACAAAAATCCCATCTGCAAATTCCAGGTAATTCCAATGCTGTGTATCTGACTGACATCCGGAAGAAGCTGACGTTTTTCGCACATGCCACTGACTCCACCTGCAATATAATTGTCAAATTATACTCATCCACAGAGCCGGCTCAAAGTCCAAGCAAAGGGATTTAGATATTATACACAGGTGTGAAATTGTCAACTGGACTTTGTTCTTTCACAGTTTTGAGCTGTTTCATGCAACGAACCTAATAAAAGACATGTGATCAACCACACGCTGTCCAGAAATGCACGTTAGTCGAAAACATTTTGTATGAAAAATGCATGTAATCTGATATGGCCGCATCAGATCATGAATAATTCTTGCAGCCGGCAACCCCAATTGCCGCCACTGACACTGACCCGTGCTATCAAATGCTGTGTTAAGATATCGTTTTACTTGCAGTTTTTACTAGACGCGATAAGAAGCTCTAGGAGATGCAATATAAATCCGTCATATGATCCACTGTTTCTAACGTCTTTCTTTTCTTTCAGATGATTGACTTGATTTGACTTGTACGTCTACGTGCCGCGTTGCAGGTGATGATAAAGTGTCTCAGTTTCCAGCAGCTGGAATCCAAGGAAACCAACCCGTTATTTGATCCGAACCACGTGTCTTCTCGATCCTCTGTCAACTGCAATATGACTAACAACCAAGCAAAGGTGCTAATTACTTTATTGTCAGGTCCAAAGTCTGGCATCCAAGCCGGCTTTTCGCAAGTACAAAGTCCAAATTCTATTACATCACATACGGTCGTATGACAAATGGTAATGCCGGTTAATACCGCCAAAATTTTACAACCTGGTGGCCATGACGTCAAATTCCTGGTTTAAAGGTGCTGTCATTTCCTCTAAGCTAGTCAGTGTGTCAATAACAAGAAGAAGAAATTCACCGGCATCCCAACGTCATTAGCACATGTTTAACGTGTTAGAATAAATGTGAAACCCAAAATGCAATTCACACCCTCGCAAATTTAGTCTACAGATCAACCAGCTCGATGATCCCATTGGCACCAATATTCTCGGAAAGCAGATCCGCGAAGTGCGTAAACGCCAAAAATGTTTTGTTTACCCAATGTGTAAACCGACCTCCTGGTTTTTCGGCTTTCGTTGGAAGCACATGAATCACTCGCCTGCCTTTTAACCGAAAAAATATTGGTAAATGAGCTTCTTGCCCGATGATTTGCAGATTTTTGCAAGCTCCGACAGTTAGTCATCTTCAACTCGTTTCGACATTTCAAGAAGCTTGGTTGACGAAACCGTGAATGAATTTGCGAATTCAAGGTCTCGAATGTTCCAGTCTCGGTAATGCAATTATGACGACATTTGCTAAATGTAAGTATCATCAAAGAACGTTTGTAGTAGCTCAATGCCAAACTGCAGTTTCAACTTGAACAACCACTTTTTCCAATTTCAACAAGTCAATGGAATTGCTTGCATGTGTCTGAACCTGCCGTCGGCTTTAATTACACCTGTGCAATCAATTGTGTCGAGTGCGTTCATTCACTGGATGGTCAGTATGCACAGAAAGGGGCGCCACAATCAGCAACACTTTATGCACCTCACGTGACGCTTTGCATGCGAATCTGAATTATCTTCACCTGTCAAACTAAAAACGTTCGGAACGTTTTCAAGTAGCTTAATTATCACACCTGTTCTCTGACTCATCTCATCAGCCTGTAATTTGCCGCAAATATGTGGCGGTTCCGTATAATTAAATAGTCGATACCGTGTATGGAAGTTCAAACAAAATCTGTTGGCCAGAGCCACTTGAATCTACGGAATACGTTCCTGCTCCACGTTGATTTACTCCAAGTTGACAGTTTTTGGGGAATCCCCATGACATTACGTAAGCGTGTAAATTCGCACGTTGTGGTGGGACAAGCCGGTCAGTAGACGGAAATAAATACGGATTCAACCGTCTCGTTTATCTACTGGGTTACAGGTGCATGGATAAAATTAAGGTGATTTGAAAACAAAAATTCTGTGAATTCACCTGTTGCTTCCGGTTCATCAACATTTTTTGTCATTATATGTCAACAAGAAAATTGTTGCCATAGGTCATGTTAGAACACTAATTTAAATTGCTCAAATGACAAAAATAATCTTATGTTCAAGATTTACGGCGATCCAAATCAGGTTTCGCAAGAATTTTCGCTCTTCGTCAGCTTCCGCTTCGTATTGGACAGAAAAACAAAAAGCACAGCAGGTTGCCCACGCAAAATCCTATGCAATTGCCGTCAATGTAAAAGGCGGACCCCCAATGGTAAATGCATTGAAGAAGATCCAATGATACCTAATGCGTATGGCGGCCATGTGATGCGATATTGACAGATCTTTTTTGCACAAGCCGTGTAGTAGTCTTCTTTCTTTGCGCATCTCCAATATACCATCATCTCCCATTTCATCATCAAATGGCATGCGAAAACCTGGCCGATTACTAATTTTCCTCAGACACAGGACCCAAGTATAAAACAGTTCGAATCCGTTGCTTTCGTCCAGTCAATTCTTAACTGTCATCCAGTCAAGTTCGCAATCAACAGTGAATTTTTGCCAACTTGAGCAACCAACAAGTGCCAATTTGCCCCACACCTGGATATAATACAACCCTTTGGAATTTTGACGTGCCACCAAAAGTGAAACGTTCTGAAATATTAGTTTGAATTCTTGTACACGAGTAGCAACATATTTCAACAGTTCAAAATGCATCGACAACACAATTCAGTGCTTAAGCAGCGAATTCTCAGTTTTGCAGTTTTAACGGTAAGGAAATATTTTCTGGCTTCCATAATCTTGTAAACTTGGCTTTTATTAAAAGACATTTGCTGACTCTAAATTTTCATTAATTTCACAGGTTCTTATCACTTTGCTCCCTCATCGAACCTTCTCTATGCCTAAACACCACCAGTTTGAAAATCCAGACTATGCAGAAGAAGATCCAGCGATAGCAGTTGAAATTCTGAAGTAAGATAATTTTTTCAAATATTTCATTGATTGCGGAAACATTGAAGCAAATTAATTAACTTTTCAATTTTTACAGATCCCTTCACCACGTTCAAAATGCACCAGCGACAGTTAGCGACTTCCCTGTAATCACAAAGCGTGCTCGAGGTCATCATGGCGCAGTTCCGGAAAACCCTTGTTGTCCTGTAGACAAGGAAATTGTCGAGCCTGAGTTTGGAAGAAATCGTGAAGGTAAGCGTCTTTTTATAATTTGTCAATTTTCAGTTCCGATATTTTTTGCTCAGCTAGTCAGAACATTTTTCTAAATTGCAGAATCTTTAACCAAGATTCTGTAGCTTCAAGGTGTAATTTTTTGTGAGGTTAGGCTAGGTTACTTGCTCAGAAAAAAATCAAGAATATTTCTTCCGAAGAAAAAGCAGGAAGCGTTACAGCTAGACAGTCGTTAAATGGAAACATTCAACGTTTTTATCCAATAACTTGATCAACCTTTGTCTCTTCCGTGATCTTTGGTAGCTTCAGCAAGATTTTTCCATGAATCACCTTAATGCTATTTGAAGATTAACTGTCAAGTGTCATCAATCCAGTCAATTCCGCGTGGCTCCCCAGATCAACGTCAGTAATTTTTAACGCTCAACTTGTATATACAGCCATTCAAACAAACAATTGGCTTTTGTATTCTCATGTCAGAAAACATGCATCAAAAGCATGTTATCTTGCGATAATATTCCACTTGACATGCCGCGAAAACGTTTTCTCCACTATAGTGAACAAAGGTTCTTTAGCGAGAGGGATTCCCCGTAAATGGCATACGTTTTTATAATTTTTAATTTTTCAAATTTCACAGGTGAACTCGTAAAGCTGTACCAAGGCGCCAAAGCCCGCCAACGGTTCTACGAAATCTCGTGCGCCCCTTCAGTAGCTGACCGCCATTGTAAATACCTGGCTCCGAATTTCCAAAAGCACTCGCAATGCGTCCAACAGTACTCGTACACCTACGCCCTCGTTCGAGACATGAATCCTGAAGACTGCGACCTCAAGGGATGCCCTCTCAGATTGGACTACATTCTCATTCGTAGCGGCTGCTCCTGTCAAGTTTCTGAAAATTCACAACAACTGGACTAAAAATTACCCGAGGTGCGGTAGTAGTGCAATAACTTACTTTTGCAACAACGGTAACTCTTGATCTGCTTTTTGCAACGTCTTTTCGCCTCATGATAAAGGAAGGATGTCTCGAATAGGAAATCTCTCGAAATATTTTGCCAAAAACTAGAACAAGTTTAGCTATACAATCACAAGGGAATAGACATGGGATATAATGGTGTTTTTAGGTGAAACGGATATAAGGGCTCATGTTACACATGACTCCCACAGACAATAGGAGACTAATGATAGAAGGCTAAAAAGTCGGATAAAATTAATCAAGGTGCTAGAAACTTTGTGATGAAAGGTGTAGTGTAAATTATACAACCAGGTCAGTATTATTTTTCTAGTATTTTTTGACTGATTGCAAACGACGTTTGTAAAGCTTCTAGAATTTTGTTGCTATTTTCTAAACTTCTCTCAATGGAAAACTGATGCATATGAAACGAAATTTTTAATTTATTCTATATTTTTATTCTTTTGTATCTCTATTTAACTACTTACATTCTTTATAGAAACTTTTGTAGATTCTTCAAGGGTTAGCTGGCTCTAATTCTGTTACCCAAGGTTCCTAAAAATATTTATTCCTGAGTGGAGCGAGAGGAAGGAATTTGAATTCTGTGTACTATTTAAGACAAGACTAAAATGATGTGTAATTGTGAATTTTAAATTATTTTCAAGAATTTTATTGTTTGTAAGTTAGACAAGAATGTGCTAGAAATACGTGACTGTAAACGTCGAAATATATTTATCTCGTGTATATTGTATTGTACGTAAACTAGTCCATGTTCTCAATAAGTTGTAGATCTAAAATCTCAGCAAAATATTAAAAGTACAGTAAGATACAAAGTCTGATTTTTTATTTCTTGAAAGAACTTTCTAATTTTTGCGTGCGTGACCAATTGAACGTAATCATCAAAATACGTGCAAGTTATCAGCTATTTCAAGCCATTTCTTGTCCTAGTCGCTGTATAGGTCAATCGGTCACAAAAATAGCTTCTTGTCATCTACAGCGTCGTCTCCAAGTCTATAACTAAAAGTCGATATGACATCATCATTTTATTGACTTGTTGACTCGACTACTGTCTTTTGGCCCAGCCGACGACGACGCTGACTTCAGCAAAATCAGTTGATTCTTTAGCTTATCAGTCAGCGACGAATCTAGTGCGTTTTTAGCTAGAATCCATGACCCGCAGCACTATTGCATGCTTATGCTGCTATGCCGTTGCTGTAAGCGAGGTCAGAGTCAGAATGTTGTTTACCACATACTTGGACTTTTGGCAAAAAGTTCAAAAGTTGCAAATTGTCAATGGAGGTCGAAAACTTTCCTTGTTTTTCTGCTAACCAGATAAAAAAGTTTGTTAACGTATATTTTAACTTTCAAGACGAAAAAACTATGTTGAACAACATTTCTGACTTTTTTACTGTTGACGACTGACGACATGCAACGACACAGCCTTAAATATAAATCTTCTTTTTACAAGGCTTAAAAACAGAAATTTGGAGCAGAAAGAAGGAAAGAAAGCTGGAATTTTAGTGTTCAGACCCATACAAAACCTGTTGCTTTCTCCTCCCCCGCTCTTCTTGTTAAAACATTCATGACTGATTAATCAATCCCGTTTACAGTCCGTCCGGTCTATTTCTTAGCGGAGCGGAAGAAAAACAAGGGAAAACAACAGAGAGGTTCACGTAACATGTAATAATATAGATTACTGTAGACGACGATAGTTTGTTCCGCTATTTTCAACTTTCATCCAGGTAAGTAAATATCGGGACCCTGGAGAATACCTGTAGTTGGCTGACGGCACACGCTATCCTATATTGATCACAAGTTGACATGGCGACCAAATGGTTTTACACAATAACATGTTCTAAGAAATAGAATTCTTACATGTCTCCATCAAGAAATTATACACAAGTTGAGTTTTGTCTGCAGTTTTATTATCTAATGGTTTTGTAATGGTTCTTGTACAGAATTAGAATTATTCAATTGATAGAAACAAGGTAGCAGAAAGAAGGAAAAGTTTTCCAAACTGTTTGCAAAAGCCTTTCATGTTCATGGCCCGAGGCTAAATATACACAAATGTATACATGGATGTGCGTAAGCATTCTGAATCGATTCAGCATTTTGACTGTATTTTAAGACCGAATTGAGCAACTAACTAACATGAGCTTCAACGGCAAAATTTTGCAGACCTGTAGGCACGTACTGTGGTAACCTCAAACAAGGAGGCGTTTCTGGCCGCTGAAAAAGGTCGCTAGACCACTTTGGAACTGAGGTTGGTTTGCCCTGAGGTGTTCTAAAGCTACAGCGTAATTAAGGTGAAATGCTCCAGATTTCAAAGGAATCATTGTTACCTGATGTAGGTGTTTGAAATATTTACAGACGAAATCTAGGGTTTCCGAAGGCGTTTTGGAAGCCGTAAATAACTCGCGAAATATTTGAAAATCTTTATTGCTGTGTAAAGCTAGCCAAATGTAAAACAGTGTATACATTATATTCAAAGGTGTTTTGTATAAACAAAAGTTACAACAACCAGAGATCAGTCCATTTTAAAAGCTGATCGATCACTTCCAGAAATTCAATTTGCTAGAATAAAGCACATATTACATTACAATTATAAGTGTACAAAGGATTTCAACCATTAATTTATCGCTGACAAGGTATTTGCACAAGTCATCCTTGTTAAAAGACATCGGTGGGTAGGTATAAAAATCTGACATCAAAATCAGCTAACAGGATAATAATTTTACAGGTTAAAACTATATGTTCTTCTACTACTTCATCAAAGACGAAATGTACATGGTGGCAACAATACCCATGCAAAGGCCCGACCATAAAACTGCTTTGCCGAAGACGGCGTCATCTGGCGGCGATTGGACTTCTTTGACTAGTCTTTCCTGTAGGGTCAATACACGATTTTGAAAAAAATTCTTTTCATTTGTCAAGAATCCAGATTTGACCTGGATTTAATATTTTAAATTCAAAAATTTCTTACCCATCCTCCGCTCTCCCTAACGAAAGGCGTAATGTTCTCAGCCACATACGAACTCAAATGGGATCTGATAATTTCCACATTTTCAGCGTTCTACAAGAAAGAGTAGATTATAATTTACGCTCAACTTTCAAATAGTATATGCTAAAACCCGTAACATAAACAAACTTACATCTTTGTATTCCTGGGCAAGCCTGACAGCAAACGCATACAAACTGACAATCCGCCCCCAACTGACCCGAAGTTGGTCGTCTTCGCCGGCCTACAATCAAACAACAAGTTAATTTAAGGTCCATCCAAATTTTTGCAAAACTTGCAAAGTTCCAAGCTAATTTATTATCTCACCTCAAAAATAGCATTTGCAACCGTCGAGAACATATCCGCACTCAAATTCCTGATATTATCCAGCATCCCGTCAAAAAATTCGGAATTCTGTCTCAGAAGCTGGGTTACATAGAAACAAAAGGACTCGTACACGGGATCCCTGATGACAGAAGGCGCTGATCGATGCAGGGCCAGTTCTTGGATTAGGTAGTACGAGAGCTGGCGTCCTGTAAACGGATATATATTAAATTCTATGAGCTATAAATAAAACGAATATCGCCCGAGGGAATATTAGCCAAGTCAGACTTGATTGCAGTGACGCGACAGCAATCGAATCAGTCAGGTTAATTAATACCTGTCTGTGGCACAAACTCTGTGCAATCAAGTGTCTTCATCTGACCACACCAACATTGCAGCTAAATTTAATGTTTGTCCTCACCTCTAGCGTTAATCGGATCCAATTCCTCCTCTGTCTGAGTCCAAGTGTTGCGGGTATTCCCCGAAAACAGTTGCAACATGTTTGACAAAAACCCACCTGTAATTAATGATCCAAAATTAGCCAAGGTTCTTCTTCTTTAGTCAATAGCGGCAAACGAACAAAATTTTTGACACTCACCATTTTGCCCACTGACAACCTGGTTGCCGTTCTGAAACCGCTGGTTGGGCGGTTCGTCCGAACCTCCGACGTTGCCCGGTCGATCCGTTTGTGTCCCTGCTGTCGCCTCCATTTTACTGAAATTGAACAATAATTTGCACTTTTTCAAAATACCCCAAGAATCCGGGTAATCTGTCACCACTTCCTGCACCGACTACTTCCACGAACACATTTATGACAGAGAAACAGGTGCCTTGACGGCGATAAGAGTAATACTGACTCAACCGCACTACTACTATATATTTCAAGCTTGAAGAAAAAATATAAAGCTGAGATTTCCCAAGCTCTTAAGAGTTTCTTACAAAGGCAAGAATGGGACCTGAGGGCTCGGCTGCATTCCAGAGAGCATTTTTTCCAGCAGATCCTTTGTTTGTCCAGTTTTTCTCAAGTCTCTCTTGGTTGGGCTTTCTTCAGCGAGATCCTTCTTCAAATGAACATTTCTTCTTCATCATCTTCTTCTTCAACAGAGCGTATCTTGTGGTTCCAGCTCTGGATCAGTCTCGACTTCTCCAGTTACTTTTAGGCTCCAAGAGATTCTTCTCCACCAAGAGAATGATTTTTGTAGCGGTTCTCACACTCACTCTGTCAACTGGATTTACCAAAATTCCACAAAAATTGTTTACCAGCTTAACAAACACAAATGATGACTCTTCTCTTCTCGGAAAAGTAACTTGATAACGAATTTAAAGGCTTGACTTTGATGACTAACTCGTAGGTCCTCGTAGGTTACGGCACGACTTCGTTGTCCAATTTTCTGGAAGCTAAATACGATTTCTTGAATGAAGAACCAGCAACATCCGGCTCACGTTCATAGCCAGTTTGTCGGTATAACCGACAATTCAAAACAGGGCAGAAGGAACATCTGGCAACGTATGGACGACCCTTGAGGTCCTGGAAGTTCCGAGAGGACTTGAGGGCTGTCTGGTGGCTGCTCTAGTTCATTCAGCTTTTCCAATGTATAAAATATGAGACGGTGAATGGGCAATAAACATGTGTGTGTGAGTATATACAGCGATATGTGACAAGGGTATAGGGAAAGGGGAGGACCCTTCAGATGCGGGTTAAGCCTAATATTAGAAAAAGGGGGTAATTCGGAGAATCATTCATCAGTTGGGGAAAGCTGTTTCAGCGCCATCTGTTGTCGGAAAAATACAAGCGACATTTTTACATGAAAAAGAACGGAATTTCACAATTTTGGTAAAGATGAATTAAACTGATCAAAAATACTAATTAAATAACTGATAGTTCTTATTTTTCGTAATCACAGTACCGAGTTTGAACAAGATCAAAATTAAAAATATGTTTCCAAATGCAGAATCAGGAAGATCTCAAAGTACCCCAAGACTGCCATTGAGTACTAACACTCTATGCGCCACTTCAAATTGGAATGCGGGGAATTCTCCCGCCGCGCGGGATGTATATCGAAAAAGACAGACATGTACTTAGACCCCGACACATGCCCGTGACGGCAGTTGGACACTTAGATAGTTG